>PVIJ01001873.1:50754-70642 GCA_004024925.1 Scalopus aquaticus
AAAGGATACAAAAACACTAATCCGAAAGGATACATGCACCCGTATGTTCATTGCAGCACTGTTCACAATAGCAAAGGTATGGAAGCAACCCAGATGTCCAAAAATAGATGATTGGATCCAGAAGATGTGGTACATATACACAATGGAATACTATTCAGCATGGAAAGAAGATAAACACATGCAATTTGCAGCGACATGGGTGGAATTAGAGGGAATCATACTCAGTGAAATAAGCCAGAAAGAAAGAGAAAAATATCGAATGGTTTCACTTATAACAGGATTACAGTGAGGCCGGGTGGGAGAGAGACAATCAGTGGGGGGGGAGGGGGGTAGGAGGGAGCCGGAGGGAGGGAAGGGAAAGGGCAAAAAATGGAATAGAAAAGAACACAAGGGACCATGGAGATGGATCACGGGTGAATTGGTGGTGGGCTACCCAAGGGGAATGCAAAATGTAAAAGACATAAATAACAATAAAAATATATATTATATATAAAAAAAAGATTCTTGCTTAATACTGGACAGGGGGCTTCTGAGGAATAAGGACCGTTACCTAAATTGGAACCTCTTCACACATTTCCTCCAAATCCATACAGATGGAAAGGGAAAGCAAATAAAATTACTCTCAAAATTAACCTGGGGGTGGAGAATACTAGATGCCTAAGTGTGTCTTCAAGTCAAGAGGTAAATATCCAAATCTTACAAAGTTATCTCCACACTAAATTCTTGGGCAGATTCATGTAAAGATTGCATCGCAGAAGGGAACTATTAAAAGCCAAAAGTGGCAGAAAACACATTAAATCACCCCCCAAAAGATAAATGCATGATAAAGAATGTGAAAATGAACAGTTAGGAGGGATGAAAATGTTCAGAAAAATGAAAATAGAGATAGCATTTTAAAAAATCACAAAGAAAGGAATATATAGATGATAGCCCCCAAAATGAACCAATAAGCATTTAACTGAAGAGCCTGAAAAAGACACAACCATGGACCAGAACTAATAATAAAACTGGAATTTAGAAAACTCTAAAGAGTTTGATTCATGATACAGCCATTTTCATTCATGATTAGTCCATGCATAGTTCATATTATTTAGCTAGTTTCATTATTTGTTTTTGATAATGCAATGCACAACCTTGAAACCTTTCACCTCCCCCTCAAAATAAACTAAGACCTTGACAAATTTACATCTAATCATATGGTCCTACACCTTTCATCAGTCAAACACCCTGTCCCTCCTTAAATCAATAAAAAAAAAAATCCTGAAATCCATGTTCATCATCACCTCATCAATCTCATATTGCAGCTATATACATTACTAAACATTGTGCATATACAATGTAGAATAGAAATGTAGATGTGACATATGATAATTACATGTTTATATACAGGTATATATTTTAATGTTTTTAATTTTATAATATGTATGATCATTCAAATTTACTTTCTCACCTAGTATTTTATCATAAAATTTCATCCATATTTTTGCATGTGATTTCATTACAATCATTTTAACAGTTATTTAGCAATATTTACTATGATCATATCATAGTTTATTTATCTACTCTTTCCATGGACATTTATGTGGCTGATGTTTGTGTTTTTTCAAAATACTATGTAAAATGGTGCTGCAATGAAACTAACTAAATAGTAGAAATTTGTGTTTTACTAAATTAAATTTTAAAGACCAAAAGTGAAAACCATAATTTCTTTATTATCAAACCAGACTTCGTCGACAACAATGAACATGCTTCTAGAAATGTCTTGTTGGACCAAAAGTTAGACTGAATTTTCAAATAGTAGCAACTAATTAATACTTAAAACACTAAAAACAAATAAGGAAATATAGTTTAATTGAATCATAAAGCATGTGAAAACTCCCAGTTCTTTATAACTTATATAGGACTTCTCAGAGCATTTTGGAAAGTTTATTCATCCTTCTGCCCTCATTGCTTCCACTACCTTATCAAAAACATAGAAAGTACATGTCAAATAAAGACTAATTAATGAATGATAATTCAATTAATGTATTTTTTCAAACAGAGGGATACTATTTTTACATTATTAGAATATGGCTCATTAGTTGATTCAAATGAAGATTAACATATAAAATATTCAGTTGAAATTGATATTTATTTTTCTGCCAGACAGCCCAGTTCAACTTACTTTATGATTTATTTTTAAGAAAGCTCTTTATATCTTTGCTATAATTATTTTACTTATTTGTTTACACACACAAACCAGTCTGTTTTCTAGAAATACAGAAAATATCAAATGTTACTTCCTGTAAAATACAGATGTTATCACAATAATCTCAAAATGAAAGGTAGGGTGCTATATTCCTCCAAGAATATTTTGTGCAAGGAAAAAATCATTTTATATGACTTTTTGAACAAAAAGTGTTTCCTCTTGTAAAGATCTTACAATCTAAAGCATATTCATTGTTTTAAATTTAAAAAATGCATATTTAAAAGCAGAAAAATGGTTATGCAAATTATCTAGAAGTTTCCACTTGTATTAAAGAGAAAACTTTGCAAAAGGAAATAAATTGGAAAAGACAATGTTGTTTTTAATCTACAGGAAGTAGGCTCAGAAATTTTCAATATAATCACCTAAAAAATTAAGTGAAAAAAAAACTAAAATAAAACAAATGGCGAATAAAATTGCCTAATATGAAAACTAGAGATAAGATATATGCAAATAACACTGGAAGAATGAAAATTCCAGTAAAAATAGGAAGAACCATTATAATTTCCTATAATGAAACAGTTATGAAATAGCAATTACAGTTTAGGTCTTAGAAACATTAATGCCTTAAATTTATCTCATTGCCCCCAGAGTGTCACATCAAGGAGTGAGTCTAATAAAAGTTAAAAATTCTATGATAAATATTTTTGAATGTCCAAAACAAACAATATTTTTTAGCTTATTGAATAATTTATATATCTCTCAATTTAAAAATACATTTAATTAATGATGATGACGATAGACAGTCTGATGAAGCAAAGTGTTTTCAAAGAGATTGAGCAAAGTCCACTTATACCAGCAGCAAAATCAATAGGATGAGTCATTCCGAGCTCATTCCTCATTTTTATCATTTAGTTTCACCCACACACAATTCAATTTAATCTAATCTGTTTCAATACTTGCCCTGTGCAGTGCATTGTGGTTGGTTGGGAAGAAAAAATACATTGCACATTCTGATTCTATTCAGAAAAGGCCAAGGTTATTGTCGTTAGAAATAAGTTTAAAATGTCATCTATAAAAAAGGTGTGATATTATGTAGGTGTTGGGCAGTTTAAGCTGTACTCCAAGGACAGACAGTTCCTAATCAGAAAGTCACATTCAGATGGTGATCTGCTATCATTTAATCATAAAGGTCACTCCTGAGTCAGCTTCGACAACTTTAGCTCTCTCATCTTGAACAAAACCAGAAATATTGCTAATTAGCAAAACAAACATTAAAAAGTTTTCTTGGGTAAAATGAGTAACTTGATTTTGAGCAGAATGGATGTTCAAAAGGACTGTCCTTGGTCATATTGTCATATATATATTTCAAAGTGGGTAGATTATATATGTTAGAGATTACTCCTGAAATAATGTAAAACTTTTTTTTTAAAGATTTATTTATTTATGCATACAAGCTGGGGTGTAGGCCAGAGGTGCAGGGTGGTGAGTGGATTCACCAGAGACAGAGTGGGGAACAGAACAGGCAGATCAACTGAAGTACACTACTGCACTCAGCGGACGAGGCAGGCGAGGTCTGCTACTGCGCCATGTGGGAATCTCTCTGGTCGATTATCGAACTCATGCTGCCGGGGCTCTGTATAGCTTCATAGTACTGCACGTAACCTGTTTAGGGAGGCCCTAAAATAATGTAAAACTTTTATCAGATTCTTCATCCTATAACTTTAGGCATCAGATGCTATGTTCCATTATTGTTTCTACATATTCTTGATTGATTTAAAATCAATCTACCTTTTTAGTTGACTAATCATTTAATATCAGTAACTAAATGCTATATAAAGGTGTTATTGTGTTTGCTTAAGAGGGCCCTTTCATGCAAAGTGAATTTATTATACCTGAAAAAGATAAAAGACTAAATTTCTTAGTGTTCCCATAACAAGCTATGGGCTATTTAAATGCTAACTTGCTAAGTATCTATGGTCAAATTTGCTTTAAGACTCTTATTACAAACTGATAGTGAGTTTTCCAAAGAGTAGTTAATCCTCACCTAGCACTAATTATAGACTGCTACCATTATCTATCAAACAAGTGAAAAAATACATATATCGGTTGTGCTTTAAATAATGAGTTCTAACTAGTTCTAGACAAACTAAAATTATTTTGAAGTCCTCTGATACTATAATTTGTGAGATTAAATTCTGTAAATTATTATTTGGTCCAAAATTACAAAGCAAATGGACATGATAGGGTTGCAATTCTTAATACACTGATTCCATGAGAAACTCAATGTTTTTCCCCAGTGGTTCAAATTACCAAAGGATTTTATATAAAGGATTTTTTCCCTTATTTTTTGCATGCATTGTAAACAATAGAGGAAATCAATGATTATAGTATTAGAGGATTTTCCTACCTAAGAATCTGTTGATTTAACTTAGTTTTTGGGGGGAAATGGTGATTGGCCTAACCCCGGAAGCATTATAACATTTTATGACTGGTGTTTCTCAGTCTATAAGGAGCCAATTTATATTCAGAGGTCAATTTAGCTTTTATAACCAGAGAGGGTAGGAATTAAGCTTGTTCAAATAGGAAATGCCCTGGGATGAGATGCAAATATTTCTTGTGAACTTGATTGCTTTCGTCAACTGTGTCTTTTCAAAAGGAGTACTTGATTATTGTAAGATGGAGAATATTTCAAAGTTTTAAAATGGTAATTTGGGAGTCCACTCAGGATAATATAGTAAATGGAAATTAAAATCCAGTATGTGGTGAGTGAACCTTTGCTAAATGTTCCAAATGGCTAATAAATACAAAAAGACAAAACCAAGCATTTTTACAAATTAAAGAATGTTAATTTATAGAAAATTTAAAAAATGAAAAAAATATAATTTAAACAGTAATTTTATCTTTTCCCCAATCAAGAATAATCTCCAAGTTTAAAGGAATAAGGTAAAAAAGTATTATTTTAATATAAAAATAATTAAATGTGTTTTATATTTTTGTGTTGAATTCTTGATATTTAATGCTACCAGCTAGTGAAAGAATTCTCCAAAGTTCTAAATCTTTCACAGAGAAAAATGATATACTCCAAAGTATGAAACATAAGAATATCAACTGAGTTTCATTGCTGTAATACGGAATTAAGTTAATTGTCTTGTACTCATTAAACTTCTAATTATTTTGACAAATTCCAAGAGTTAGTCTGATATCAAAAGAGTGGAGGAAGTGGGGAAACCTTCATAAATAGAAATGATCGATTGTTTGAAACCAGTGAAACAAAAGTAGAGGTGACATGCACATAAATGAAAAAAATGAGGAAATGTCAGATCGTGTAGAAGGTAAAAATGGTGCTTAACAATACATTCTACAGTAATACATATTTGGCATAAAGAAAATGTATGAGAAACAAGAACATTGTTATAACAATGGACATATTACAATTTTATGTTTGAAACTCTGTCAATGATCTTGTTTAACTCACATCAATACTATGAAACTGCTCATTCCTACCCTCATTTTACAAATAAAAAGACAATTTCTGAGACAGTTAGACTGCATATATTATATTCTAAAGTCTACGCCACAGAATTTGTACTTTCTTTAATGTCTTTTAAACTCTGATTGACTATTGCTTCCATATGTTTTATTTTAATATCTGCCCTGGTATAGGCCATTACAGCTTGTAGGTTTTCCAAAGACTTTTGTCCATAAAGATAGTCTCAACAAATGACACCTGACAGTTTTGCTTCAAATGGGAAAAAAAACAAACAGATCCTCTGTAGAGATGAAGGGACAAGTGAGTAGTTCTCGGTGAATAATGTGGCTTGCTTCATGGAAGACTTTAGACAGGTTTGCTTTAAGGTTGAGGGCCCAGCTAGAAGGTATTTGATGGGAGTTTGTTCAATGGTGGCCCAGAAAAAAAGATCCATAGTATCTTTTACTAAATCCACTATTGCTTCTATCAGTTTTGTTGCACCTTTAAAGTATTTCTGGAAATGTCTTTGAGGGCTAGATCCAAGGTAAATGGGATGCAAATACGGATAACAAAGTATGATACAAACATAAGATTCTTTTATTTTCTCTGAAGATTCTGTAGCAATAAAACCACTCATTTAAAGCAAAAGAAAGTTGTGAGTAAGACTGATTTTACCATTCAGTAGTCATATTTGGAAATGGGATAATCATGAATACCTATTGGGTAGCAAAAGAAATTCATTATCAGAAAAATTTGCCAGTCCAACCATAGGAATAATCCAGATGCTTATTTAGTGACTGTATTTGAGGGTGTATAAATGTAGATGTAATCTCTGTGTGTGTGTGTGTGTGTGTGTGTGTGTGTGTGTATGTGTATTAACTAGTTCAAGAACTGATATATTTAGAGAGTAAATAAAATTTTCCAGTTAGTTTAAGAAATTTGGAGAGCTTCCAGAGCTGATAAATTTAAGTGATTAAAGAAGTCAACACAATGTTTTAAGTGAAAAAATTAGAGGAGCTAAGCTTATATAACTTAGCAAGGAAGAAAAAACATTTACAAATATTTGAAAGGTGTGAAGAAGTAAACGCAATTATTTCACATAACTCAGGACTATGGTGTAATAAAATCATATAAAAAGGAAAATAACTCTATTTACCTTAAAAACTTCATGAATTCATGAAAAGAGTGATAGTAGCAAGTAATTTCCACTTAAATAGTTCTAATTTCATTAATATAATTAGTGAAATTATATATTGAACTATACATTAACCAATTTCCTTTGGCAAATAAACTGGAAGATTAATGCCAATAATTTGACAACACAACAGTGATTGCTAATACAGTCTGGCAAAACAACCAGAATAATGTTTGAGCAAACCAAACTGTTCAGCCAAATTGATATAACATTAGCCATTATGCCATAAAATATCATGATTGAAAGTTGCAGGATTTGAGTGGTTATGAAATCCTTTATTGGAAGGTAATGTTTAAGCTGAGATGTGGATGACAAAGTGTGGGGCAGACTTTGGAGAGGGAAACACCCCTATGAAGGGTATAAATAGAATAAGGCTTGTGTGATAGGAGCACCAGAGACATAGAGGAATGGTGGCCATAGGAGCAGAGGAACATGGTGGTTGCTATAGTCAGCAGTTTAAATTTAATACTGAGTCTAGAGGGGAAAGCTTCTGCATGGTGATAAGTTCTAAAAGCCAATGAAGTCAACCTTGGTTTCAGCAGAATTTCCCTCATAAGCTCTTTGTATTGTCTGAAATAATTTTCCTCTACAAATGATAAGTACTAGCAGACCGCATACATTTACTGAGGACCTAATATATACCAATGACTATTTAACCATTAGGGAATCAAAGAATAATGAGATATCATTCCTATTGTCACTACATTTCAATCCTAGGCAGAGAGAATAATTCAAAAACATGATTTTATATTTATTCCCTCTGCAGATATTGTCTTATGGGACAGAAGCTTCTGGTGATATGTGAGATTACTGATTCTGGAGAAATGTTGAATTTATATACACAGAGAAACCCAATGAACTGGTAGCTTAAACATATTTTTTTGCATTTACTGATGAGAATTTACTTGAGTGTGTTGTGTAAGGCAACATATTTCACTTTCAGACTACTTATGAATATCTGAATAGGACAATCAAACATATTTCTACCAGTGCAGTTTAAATTAAATCACACCCATAATGAACTAAGCTAAAACATAAATATAAACTGCAATCTTAATAGAATTTGGTTTTAAATTGACAGAAAATTGTTCTCAATTTCTAAAAAGTCAGTTTAATAAATGTCCTATTAATAAAAAGAAACTCAAAGGTTTTAAACCCTATTTTATACCTTATCTTCTATAAAAATAATCTTTCAAAATAATATATAAGTAGCTATATATGAATATATGAATATTTTTATGACCGCAATACAGTATAAATGCTTCTTTTTTGTTTGTGATTGCCAGGATTGTTGGTATTTTTTTCTGTTTCTTGTAGTACACATCCAAATTCTGATACCCGGCAAAAAAGGGTTTCAAAATTGCCAAAGGCAGTGCCCCAATTCCTTATCGGTTACTATATTGGTTCTGCACCCGCGTGCACATCTTTAAGACTACTCGGGTTTAGGGAACTACAACAATGGGATTTATTTAACAAACAGGGAAAAGCAAAGAATTACGAAAGTCAACATATGGCCATTTACCTTACTTAAAGCAATGTCCAGTCCTTTAAGTCCCAGAAAAGTAACAAAGGTGGCGTCTTCCCACCACTGCTGGTATGGAGCTCCTCTTCCAAACAATAGGCCACGTTTCCAAAATGGCATCTTCCTTCTTCTGTAGATGCACAACAGCCAGAGAGTAGGCCAGTTTCCAGCTCACAAGGATGACACAGAACACAACTGGAGATGTTCCCGGAACTGCCATGGTGCCCCAACACAGCACCAGGCCAACAATACTGCAAACAGCAACTACAGTGGCCAGACGGCCCTTCAGGCTGCACTCACGCATTTCAGGAAAGCACCCACTTCGGGACTCTGCCTTCTTCCTTCTGCTGCAGTAAAGACAAAACTGGGAGCAATTTCTGTCGCTCGGCTACTTGAAAAACTTCCAAAGTCACTGGCCCCAAAGTCACTGAAGATTCCAAAAATGCTTAATCCGAAATTCTATATCCTGGCGGCTCAAAAACTTCTGGTGTCGGATTTCCAAACTCTCAATCTTGGCAGCTACATTTTTTGCCACTGATTCCTCTGTTTCTACATCATGACGATTCCCTTCCCCTTCTCCTTCAGTTCCTTTTCTTTCTCCTCAGACTCTCCACCCCAAACTGCAAACTTAGCATTTTCCCTGGGGCTTTTCATTCTCATCAGCAAACCCCCTCCAGGAGGCACGACCTCCACCGGACTTTGGACTCAGCCCGGTCACAATTCCAAATCTCACACAAGTAGGACCTCAGCCTTATGTTCATAACTTCTCCTGAATATTCATACAAATTGTGTCTGAAAGTAGCCTCATTAAGAGACCTAAGTAATAGTCATTGTAAAGAACTTTAAAAATATGAACCTTTGTGAAATGCTAAGTAGCATTTTTATTAATGCTAAACATTTAACAATAGCAGAGGGAGTAATAAATATATATTTATAGCATGGCCAATGAAGAAAAATATTTTCATAAGGAGAGTCAAAAGGACAGTTAAAGGAGATACAAGGAGGCAAAACTGTATGACTTTTACAACACAGAAAAAGAGAAAGAACAGAGTCTCCTGGATTGTAAGAATTTAGTCTGGTCAAACTTTAAAACTATCCCTTGAAAGCTAACCATAGATCTGAGGCATCCAGAAAGGATGGGTGAGGGGGAGGAGTGAGGACAGGGTCTTGGGGAAAGCACAATGGACTATGGTGGAGGACTAGGGGTCCTTTGGTGTGGGAGAGAATGGTGACCACACCTGAAGGGAGAATCCTACACTGTCAAAATATTAGCACGGTTGTAAAACAATGGTACTTCATTAAAATTAATTAATTAAAAATTTGGTATAAAATTTCAATACTGGGCCTCCCTGGTGGCGCAGCAGTTGAGCGCTGCTCTATGGAGCTGTCGGCAGTGCGCCATGAGGGTTCGATGCCCAGCCAGGGAGAATCCCACATGGTGTGGCAGACCTCTCCTACCTTGCCCGCTGCTCCCCTCAGCGGTGTATTTCTGATCTGCCTGTTCTGCTCCCCACTCTGTCTCTGGTGAACCCTCTCGCTGCCCCACGCCTCTGGCCTGTACCCCAGCTTGTATGTATAAATAAATAAATCTTTAAAAAAAATAAATAAAATTTCAATACCATTAGAACTGATGAGAGTAGTAATGGTGAGGAGGAAAGACATTTAAGCTATTTAAAAACTGAGGCTCTCTACAAGGTAATGCTAATTAGGTTTTAATCCATCAAGTACTGCTTTGGATAGTACAGTATTTGAAGTTCCTTCCAGGAGACAAGTAGACATGCAGGAATTTGGCTCCTTTCACCATCTTGCAGTACAAAATAATCCCATAATCTTACAATAAAAATGGCTTAAGGTCCCATTTTTTCATCCCAACTCAAACTATTTTTCTCTCTCTAGATCTCTAGGTCATCTACCCTGTTAAACCTAAACAGTTCAAACTTTTGAATAGTTATTTACATGGACAGAGTGAGTTCTAGTAGCTCCCATTTTGTGCCTGGTCAATTACCTATTGTTGATGACAACTCTTTAATTTTTTTCCGGTCTGAAAAAGATTTTCCACTCTCCATTGCTCTGGTCATTGAAAATAACACTGGGGTCATCCCTGACTGCTGATGGACTTCCGGCCTGGTGTAGACCTAATCCAATAGCTCAAGTCATTTTAAGTACTAAGGAATGATAGTCCAGTAATCACAGCAGCACATGATCACTGCCTGTGCTCTCAAAATTGCTGCCAAGGGTATGGTCCTATAATATCAGTAGTGCCCAAGTCGACTGTAGAGAAACTTATCCAGGCAAGTTATGGCGTCCAACCCTTGGGTTCAGAGTCACTGTTACCTTCTGACAATGCAGCTCTGTACAGGCGCAAGTAGAGTTGATAACCTTCTTCTATGTTGCTTTTCACAAACCTCAGCAGCTTCATTGATTCTCCTCACTGAGCCTCTGTCAGAACAAAGGAAGTTCATGCTGATAAGCCTATTATGTTTTCAGAGAAAAGTCAGTTTTGTTCTTTCCTTAGCTGAAAGTCTTTAGGCTCCATAAGCAAATGTATCTATTTGTGTGCAAGAACCTTGTATGTCAGGACTTGCATGTGGATTTTTTTTTTTTGCTTTCCTCCACACACAGATGGCTTTAAAGTTTGACCTTTGCAGTCCCATTTAAATTCTTTATTATACTATTATATATAAAAATTGTATCTAAGTTATCATTCTTTTTGTATTACATTAAAATATTTATAGAGGATGATACAACTTCTCAATGAACCTCCAGTATCTCTTTGGGGGTTATTATCAGTTATCACCATGTGTATAAAAAATTTTTGTTAAAATCATTAAATTTCTAGGGCCTTCCCTGTGGCACAGTGGTTAAGCGCTGTGCTATGGAGTTGTCGGCAGCAGCGACGTCAGATCAACTCCCGGCCGGGGAGATTCCCACATGGTGTGGCAGACCTCTCCTGCCTTGCCCGTTATCCCCTCAGCAGTGTATTTCCATCGCTCTGCCTGTTCTGCTCCCCACTCTGTCTCTGGTGAAACTTCTCGCCGCCCCACGCCTCTGACCTGTATCCCAGCTTGTATGTATAAGTAAATAAATCTTTTTAAAAAATCAGTAATTTCTAATATGATTTGTGATCACTACCCCAGGGTTGGATAATTAGCATACATAGTGCCTACATCTATACGGTAAAAACATTTTTAATTTCAGAAATGCATTACCTATAAAGCACATGTATTTGGTTAGGAGTCATATAACAGAACATTCCATGCTTGCATGAAAACCAGCAGCCTACATTTGTAAGTCAATCATTCAGGGCCTAGAGCTGGTTCTCCCTCGGTCCTGCCTCCTGACCCGATTCAAAGGTTTGTCGACGGTCCCATTGGAATTTTAAGTTCTTTAGGACAAAGAATTTCATGCAAAATGCTGATCAGTGTTCCTCAGCCAGAGCGTTGTATATTCTCAGTTATAGTCAGGTGCCAGTTATCCTGCTCGTTTATATATTTCTCTTCGTTTTAAGGCATGGAATCTAAGACTTTATTTCATTTTTACTTGATACTATTATGAAATTTTATAGAGAAGAACAAGGTGAGATTCTAATTCTTTAGCCTGTTCAGCTTTAACCAACAAACAGCCAAATTTTGCCAAAATGAAATCAACCAATCCAGTAAAATATGCTTTATGCCAACTGTCTATGTATCTATGAACAGCAAAGGAGAAGTCAGAATATAGTAGTTCATGTTGCTAAATTAAGGACAGTGCTTTTAGAACAATAGAATTAAACTTGATTAGCAAAAAGTTGAAAAGGTACATGAATTAAATGTATCTATATATGTTAAATTGTTAGCTGCTTAATAAGTCATTAAAATAATAACTTGTGGAATTAACAAATATGTATGTTTAAGTTTATTAAAGATATAAGAGGAAGAACTGAGGACCTCAGAAAAGACAAAATTCTATGAAGCAGAATAGGCAGATTTGGAGATAAAAAGGTTTTATTTAATGAAATAAAATATTAACTATAGAAACAGCAGCACAAAGAACATGATAAAGAAATAATGAATTAGAAGTTATATGCAAGGAATTATTCAGAAGGAGGCATAACCAGGAAAAAAAGATACTGGAAAAATATCTGCTATCTTAAGGGTAAAAAGAAGTTCTAACATATTAGAGAATTTTTAATGGGGAGAATAAAGGCAATATTTGAAAAGAGGTATGCTAAAAGTTTCAAAGTTGACATAAAACTTAAATTGACAGTTACAAGAAAAAGGTTTGGTTTTAACTGACTCTTTGTTTCTTATTTCCTTTTACCTGTATTGCCAAATTAAATCTTTGCGAAGCAGTATAGTTTGGTGGGAAAAAAACATAATTGAAATTAAAGGACTTGAAGTCCTTGAAGTCCTGTCTATTTACTAATTATGTGGATTTGATTTTGAGATTGTTTTTCTTATAAGTAATATGAAAAGAAAAATGACAGATGTCTCATAAAATTGCCATAAAAATTAAAATTTTGAACTATAACAAAAATAAAAACAAATTGCATGCTTTTCAGTACTTATTGAGGTTTCTTTGTAAATCAGCATATAAGCTATTTTGCCAAATGTCTCCATATATTTAAATATATATATATATATATATTATATATATATATGTTTTCTTTCTGCAGCATAAATTGCTGATTTGTCATTTAGATTTTGGCAAAGTGAGCTATACTTCTGACGATGGACTCCTTTTCCAGGGTCACTGGCAGAGGAGAAGATACACAGTATGGTCCCTAAGTAACTAAATTACCAGAGATAAATTTTATTCTTAAGTCAGTTTGTGAAGATTATCTCAGTCAATACAATTTTAAAGAAGAACAAGTGAGCAATTTGCCTAAGTAAATATCAAGATTTAGTCTAAAGTTAAATAAGTAGGAATTCAGTTTACAACAGTTATCTACAGAATGACAAATGAAATTAAACAGAAACTTTAGAAACATATCTACTTGTAGATGTTTTCTACAAATTGGAGATGGCATTGCAAATCAGCATAAAAGAGGGACTCATCCACAAGTATCACTGGAAAAACTAGTGTTCCATACCCAAAAGAAAAAAAATGTTACTTTCTCATACAAGATTTCAAATCAATTTCAGAAAAGTAATGAACCAAATGTTTTTTTTTTAAAGTTTATAAAACTTTTAGAATAAAGCACTGAAGACCTTTTTCTAATATTAGATACAAGTATCTTATTTGAGATTAAAATACACAAAAGTAAAACTAGATAGAGGACTGATAAATTTATCATTCATTCATTTATTCATTCTCTCTCTCTCCATGTCAAGTTGTGTTTTAGTTCAAGTTCCCACTTAAATCCTGACCTCTAGAGTAGGGGTTCTCATGCCCAGAACCTCCAACTGAAACTCTTCCCAATTTTTACCTCAAATAAATTCAACTCATACTACAGATCATGGCTCAAATGTCCAATTTTATCAAGGTCCGTTTTGACTCCCAACCTAAGAATAATCTGTCTCACTATTTGCATTTTGTCAATCCTAGGATCTTCCTTTCTTTTCTTTTTCTTTCTTTTTTTTTTAAAGATTTATTTATTTATGCATACAAGCTGGGGTACAGGCCAGAGGCGTGGGGCGGCGCGAGGGTTCACCAGAGACAGAGTGGGGAGCAGAACAGGCAGATCGACAGAAATGCGCTGCTGAGGGGAGCAGCGGGCGAGGCAGGAGAAGTCTGCCGAGCCATGTGGGAATCTCCCTGGCCGGGCGTTGAACTCATGTCACTGCTGCCGACAGCTCCACAGCGCAGCGCTTAACTGCTGCGCCACCAGGGAGGCCCGGATCTTCCTTTCTTACTCTTCATCATATTTTTATTAATATACATTTAATTGTATAGTGGTTCAATTAATAGTTGACTTCCTGGACTACACTGTAAATAGATGCTCATCAATATATCTTCAAGCCAAAAAGTGCCTAGGACAAAGAAGGCATCCCATAAATATTGAATAATAAGAAGTCAAAGGACTGGTTTCAGTGGAAAGATGAGAAGGGGAATGGAAAAGTCTTGCTAAAAGCTTTATGTAAAGGTGTAATGGATGCAGAGCTATGCAAATATGCAGGGTTTCGATGTATGAGACATGTGGACAGCATTTTCAGGAGGTAAGAAAATCATAAGATTTTTTCCTACTAATCCCACTGGTTATAAACACTCCATCCTATAAACCACTATCCCTGTCAATAATTCACTTTGTGATATATTTTATGCTTCATTTATTTGTATGTTGATTTCTTCAATCATTTACTTGATTCTGGCAGGTGAGGTTTCTTCTTTCAAGGCGATTTCATTCTTACGAGGAGTTAAAGTGCAAAACCCCCCAAAATTTAATAAGAAAATGTCTAATTTCAGGTAGTGATTGAAAGTGTTTAAATAATATAAAAAATAAAGCAGCAGATAATGTATTTAAGAGAGACGGATTTATATTGGATTTATATTGGATAGACACATAAGAATTCACTGGGGAGTCCTAAGTGGGAGGTCACATTTTAATAGGTACCTCTAAACTTTTAACATATTGTGATAGTTTTTTTTTAAGATTTATTTATTTATGCATACAAGCTGGGGTACAGGCCAGAGATGTGGGGCAGCAAGAGGGTTCACCAGAGACAGAGTGGGGAGCAGAACAGGCAGATGTATGGAAATACACTGCTGAGGGGAACAGCGGGCGAGGCAGGAGAGGTCTGCCGCGCCATGTGGGAATCTCCCTTGCCGGGCGTAGAACTCACGTCGCTGTTGCCGACAGCTCCACAGCGTGGCGCTTAATCACTGTGCCACCAGGAAGGCCCTATTGTGGTAGTTTTTAATGTTATTAGGTGCTTTATAATTGTGTGTTAGATTTAATTGAATGTTTATGCAATTAAATAATTAAAAACCTGATAGGTCCTTGTAGATTTTTGGCACTAATCTATATAGGTTTTATATAGATATAAAAACCTATCTCTATAATAGAACTTTTACTACACATTATAACAAATGCCAACTTATACTTAAGTTGTCCATCTGCCTCCACCCTTTTGTTGAATTTTTCACCCCCGACAATTGCTGAATTTGTAGTTACTGGTGTTGTCTATATCCTAAAAAGCATACCCTTAAAATGAATCGCAGTATCTCATACTTTTCCAATGCAAAGCAATACTCAGTTGGGTTTTATTAATTTTTAAGTATATTTTGACTAATACACAAATGTGTCACTCTACTAGCATTAACAATCATGACTGACCTAACTAAAGTAAAACAAAAGCAGTTGTTGAGAGATGCTCTCTATTGTAGAGGAGTTTTCCCCATGTTAGTTTTCTGTGTTGCCTAATACTTGTTAATGGCCTAAAAGGATACACATTTACTCTTTCAGATTCTGTGTGTGAGTCCGATTGTGACTTGGCTGGGTTTCCTGGGATGCTGCAGTCAAAGTGACGCCAGGGCTAGTGCTTATCTGAATGCTCACTAGGGGAGGGTCTCAGTGCATGCTCAGTTAGGTTTTGTCAGAGTTCATATCCTTGAAGTTGGTGAATTCATGGTAATTTTGTTTGTTTAAAGTCAGCAATGGAGACTCAGATTCTAGAGTGAGTCTGTTAGTTATACAGTCTTTTAAACCATAGCTCAATCACATAAGCAACATCCTACTACTTTTTTTTTTTAAGATTTATCCATCTATGCATACAAGCTGGGTACAGGCCAGAGGCGTGGAGCAGTGAGAGAGTTCACCAGAGACAGAGTGGGGTGCAGAACAGGCAAATCAACAGAAACACACTGAGGAGGGGAGCAGCGGTCAAGGCAGGACAGGTCTGCTGCACCATGTAGGGATCTCCTCCCCCCCTCTGGGCCGTTGAACTGCCGTCCTTGCTGCCAACAGCTCCACAGCGCAGCACTCACCAGCTGTGCCACCCAGGAGGCCCTACTTTTGGCATGTTCCATTGTTTAAAATCAAGTGACAGGTCCCGCTCACATTTCAGAGAGGTGATTACAAAAAAGCATGGATATCAGGAGGTGAGGCTCAAGGGGGAACAATTTAAAATCTGTCCACTACAGTTTATCTATGTTAAGTTCTCTGCTTTTAGATGAATTTTTCATATGCCAGAATTTGGAATTGTGTGCTAAATGTTTCCATCATATGCTACCATCAAAAATTACAGCATTTATGATGTAGCTAGAATTTAGGTAGTACTATTCTCATATTCCACATGATGTATCTTTTGAATTATATAGTGATGAAAATAGTAGCAGCAGCAGTAGCAGCAGCAGCAGCAACAACATAACTATATGATGCCAAAGGAAATAGACGCCCAGAGCAGTCGCCTACCCTTAAGGCCACATAGTCTATAAAAGGCAAAGCTGGAATCTGAACACTGGTTTTCTAATAATAATTCCAGTACTCTAATTTACTACTTTGCTTCACTGGGAAGTGCACTTGCAAAGATTGGCTTCCTCAAACTCAGCAAAATAGATGCAACTCCAGGAGATACAGAAAACCATTTACAGCCTTCAGAATTTAGTGTATCTTTTTGCCACTTAATGATCGAGGAAATTAATAACACTTATGCCAGGCATGCAGAGAAAAGAGTATAATTATCTTCTTAGCATTTCTGTACTACTAGCTGCTTCTATTTTTCCCCCTCTGTGGCCTATCTTAGCCAGCTGTGTTATATCTCTCCTACAAGGAGTTGAATAAATTCTCTTTCTCAAAAAAATCTCTGGTGTCCATAGCTGACTCATAACATGATGACTCTGCTTTCCTTTTTCCATGGTATGATCATCTTTTCTTTCAAAGTTTTATATTTATTCAATAAAACAAATATGCATTAAGCCATTTTACAGTTTTACACCAAAATCACACACACACAAAAATGATCTAGCAAATAAATTAATTACCCCAGCATGAGAGTATATGAATTTCACATTTGATATTTATGGTCAATGGCTTGGCTTTAAATTTCCATAAGGTATTCCTTTGGCAGTCATTTGAAATATGATATTTACCCATGTTCATTTAATATGTCATGGTTGGAATTTTTTTCAGATTATCTTGTGTTGCCTTCAAGAATTTTCCTGAAGCCTTGCTCAAAGCTTTATTTTGGAGCATTAAACTCATGGAAAAAAAGCTGACTTTTTAATGTGGACTAACCTGGTAGGGACAGAGTAAGCAGTTAATGTCTAGGAAAAAAAGGAAAGAGGGACTAAAATACAAATATTTTACTAAGATTGCACTTTGTCCACTTCAAAATATTTCTCTGTAAAAATCAAAAGAAATAGGATTAGACAGTAGTATCTTAAAACTCTTACACAGTTTTATAAAATTAAAAAATTCCCAGAAGTTCAAAAAAATTTATCATGAAGGGCTATTTTTAGGCACTACCTTTGTTCAAAGAACTCATAATTCACACACAACTGAAAAATACAAGTTAAAGTTACTTCTTTCTTGGGTAAGGAAAAACTGCAAGCAAATATAGTTTCTGGCTAAAGAATGAAAGAAGCAGGGCTGTTAATGGGCTGTTAAGTGTGGAGTGTTTGGTAAATGAAAATGGAATATCATTTTGATTAACTATAAACAAAGGGAAAGAAATCTGTGTACAGTTTAACATCAAGTCTAGGAATGCCTTCAACATTTTGTTTCCTGGGAAGTTACAGCATCACGGGTATTGTTGGATCTGCTGTGTATTTACTGTGAAATCTCTAATCTTTGGAAGTAAATCTTGACTGCAGTTGCAGAGCTTGCTGGCAGGCCTTGACCACAGACTAGAATAAAACCAGATAGGTGGGAAGACAGCATGATCTACAAATCTCAGATTCTCTAGGTCAGCATAGGTTATTTCATTCTTTTATTTGAAAAGATCAATATTCTTTACAGGAAATTTAGGAGGGAAACCATCTTGCTTCTGACTAACATTTCTTATATCACAAACTAAATTAAATCATAGGCATTCAATTAGGTTAACTATGGAGGGGAAGTTATCAGAGAAAAAGATTAATCTAAAATCCACCAGAAAAAAAATGTGTGTGTGTTTAGTGAAGAAAGGAGATTTATGTTGACATCACAATTTCAAAGAGCCATCTTGGACAAGAAACCATCTCTAGCTTGGCAATATACACATTAATTGATAGCACTGTCGAAAGTGGGAAAGTCTTGATTGAAAAAAATGAATTGTTAATGGTGATTAAAATAATTAACATGGGCCTCCCTGGTGGCACAGCAGTTGAGCGCTGCCCTGTGGAGCTGTCAGCAGCGCGTAAAGCGAGTTCGACGCCCAGCCGGGGAGAATCCCACATGGTGCGGCAGACCTCTCCTGCCTCGCCCGCTGCTCCCCTCCGCAGTGTATTTCTGATCTGGCTGTTCTGCTCCCCACTCTGTCTCTGGTGAACACTCTCACTGCCCCACACCTCTGGCCTATACCCCAACTTGTATGTATAAATAAATAAGTCTTTAAAAAAAATTAACATTTATTTGGCTTTGAAAACAGGCATACATTTTTACAAATATTCCATGACCAAATGATCTAACAGTCTATATTAATTTAAAAAACAACTATACTCCAGTACATTTGCTCCAGATAGTCTTTACTAGTGAAAAGGATAAAACAACAATGGAAGTTGAAATAAACAACAGCTCTCCAAAAATTAATTAGAATTTTAATATAATTGTAATTTGATTCTCATTATTTATGGTGGAGAGGGAAAGGATGAGTTGTATGAAACCAACAAGTTAATATGGGAAATGTGCATGTTTAGATATAGGTTAAGAATGTCACAAAATCAGAATAATAAGTATAAGTATTTTGCTTTGACAGTTGTTAAAATATAAAGTAACTGTAATCAAAACAATATGGGGTTGTTATACAAATAGTCATTTAAACCAGTAGAATAGAGAATACTGCTGAATTTATTTTTTTTTAATATTTTTGTTTCAATTCATTGAGAAAATGTTAATTTAATAGCATTAGTAAAACTGACTCTAGAATAAAATCATCTTAAGTCTTACAAACTAACACCATTTTTAATGACATGAGATGAATTATAAATTCAAATATTAAATGAATAAAATCAATCAATAAAATACTTGTGGATATTTAGGATAAAATCAGAATAAGGATATAAGTTCAAAAAACAGAAATTAACATAAATACACCATATCATCTGACAATTGCTCTTCTAGATAGCTATATAAAGAAAACCATACCACTAACTCTTAGTTAACATCAAAGCTAACTCATAATTAGATCAAAATCACTAACTCTTAATTTTAAATAATCACTAAAAATTAACTCTGCATCTACATGCCCATGTGACAGCACTATTTATTAAACTAAGACAAGGAAACAACCTAAATGTCTATAGCCAGATGAATAAAGAAAATGTGGTATGTATAATGCATGAATATTGTTCAGCCATAAAAAAATGGAGTCTTTCCATTTTTGACAACATGAATGGACCATTAGAGCATTATGCTAAGTGAAAGAAGTCACACAGGGACAAATACTACATGATCTC
>PVIJ01001873.1:70742-180888 GCA_004024925.1 Scalopus aquaticus
TATATATATATATATATATATATATATATATATATATATATATATATATATAAAATATAATATAATCATGATATAACATGATGATTATATTTACTAATTCTACATTGCATTTTTTGAAAGTTGCTAAGTTCTCACTATAAGAAAAAAGCTGTTTAACTATGTGAAGTGATGGATGTTAACTAGACTTATTGTAGTGATCAATTCACAATAGGTACAAGTATTGAATCCTGTTGTACGTAATAGCATGTTGTATGTCAATTATGTCTCAATGGAAAAGAAATCAAAAGCACATTTGACTGTGAAATTAATTGTGTGACACACTGTATCATAAATAAAATCAAATAATATAACAGATTGGGAAAAATAAACAGTGTATAAGGAAAATGATCTGTGATATAAAATACAGTAGCTACAAACTGATAACTACTAGTCAAGACTAATGAAAATGGGTGAAAAATAAATGGGTTTAAAAAAATATTTACAAGAGATGCATAGCCACTGAATAAATGAAAACAGGTTCAAACTCAGTAGTTATCAGGGAAATGGACAAAATACAAAAGTAATCTGGTATACATTTATCAGACTCATTAAAAAGAGTAATAAAAAACAAAGATGGTTGAGATGAAATAGAAAATAATATCTCATAGATAGTTTTGGAAATAAATTTAGTCTTTTCGGAAAGCAAACTGACATTTTGCATATCAATTAAAAATGCCATATTTCTCCCATAGGATTATAAGCATATAAACCTTGGGGTATTTACTATAAAGGTTTATTGTAAATACCTTTTGTAGTTATAAAATGGTCAGAGCTAAGTATATATGACAATAATGGGATGGTTGGATAAATTGAGGTTCAGTAATATCATTAAATAGAATTGGTTCACTTTATACCAGTTGATTCAGAGATTTCTAAGAATTGTGATTTGAAGGAAAGTACAAGGAACAGTGTGGGTAATGTGACCCCCCAGTTTTAAAAAAGACCAATTTTTTATGCTTTTGTATGACAGGAGTGTAGTAAAGTCTATGAAAAATTTCATGAGAGATTGTGAAGTCTGAAGTTTGGGAGGAATTTTACAAAAACCTTTACTATAGATTGTATTTGTGATTCTATATGCAGATATGTACACATATACACAGAAAAAGATACAAAAGGCTAATTTCTAAAATGCTGTAGATGTTTTATCAGATAATGTATTACGCTCTATAAATTTTTGTTTGTGTTATGCAAACATTTGACTATGAGGATAAGGGGAAAGAGAGAAATGGTAATTGTAGAAAAACAAAATTTTTATAATCCAAAATTTCAGAGAAATATATGGATTGTATAGTCAAGGCGATAAAGACTCTTATGAGGTACTTTACCTTTTCTGTAGCATTTCTTCCTACAAGTTAACACACGTTCAAATGCTATATCTTTATTTTCCATACAAACTGCATGCCTTTTGGGTTTCCATCTCTTGTTACCGGCAGGGAGGAAGCCTGTCTTTTCTGCGGGTTATCAGATCAGCAAGGAGCCTGCAGCTATATAAGTTTCCATGGACTTTCTGTTTTTATACCTCAGTCTACTCCTCCGAGGCCAAATGCCCATGCATGAGAGAATTTTCTATTTTTTTTTATGAATTATTAATTACATTTTCAGAAAAATCTGACAGCTCACAAACTGATATACACTTATACAAACACATAGATTTTGGGGTTTTTTTTCCCTTATATGTTCAGAATTAAAATCCTTGAAGACCAAGGTGAAAACCTTGTTCTAACCCAGCAATTACAAAAAGTGAAAGAGATAACAATATAAAAAATAATACATAATGCAAGCCCTGAAACATTCATTATCTACATCATTTTCTTTGATCTCATGGGAATTTTAATATTTTATAAGAAAAGAGCAACTGTCATACAGAAATGTATAGTTAGCACGATAAATTATTTTACATTATTTCAACAATTAAGTCCTTTTCAATATCAGATATTCAGGCCAAAATAGCACTTTAATGTGTTTGTTTGCTTCAAAAATAGATTATTTTCAATTTAGATGTTTGTATGCTTTAAGCAGATAAGAGATTTTTTTGTCTCTCAGTAAGTCTGACTCCAGAAAAAAAGAGCAACTTTTAATTTATTTTAAACTGACTATTTTTATGCAGATTGACTATCAAAGTAATTGATTGTAACAACTGGACATAATATTCAGCTAATAAATGCTATGCTTTAAAAATCACAGAGGAGTAAAATGTAACATGCTTCAAGGTTATAGGAGACAGAAATGAAGGCCAATCTGGGAAAATTTACTACTACACTTATATTAAGTGTCACGGATATGAATCCTGTTTCCCCTCCCTTCCCTCAAATACAAAGTAATTGCTGGTGTTTTGTATTTTTTTTAATTCTGTGAACCTCCCTTTTATAGACAATGTAAATATAATCAAGGAGGGTAGGCATGTGTGTCACAAGCAGTTTGGTTTGCTTACGGAGAATCCCACTTCTATATCTAAAAGCATATATATTATAGAGGCTTTTCAACTCTGTTGATGGTTGTAAAACATAAGAGTCATATATTAACATATCTTAGATTCCTGCTGTATAAGCCTAAATTCCCAAAAGTGTTTATCAAACTTTGTAAATTTATAGTGTATTGTAAAATATAGCTGAGACTTCTTTTGCATAAATGTCACAAGTCAGTCTTTCTGTCTCTCCCTAGCACACACACAAAACACACCCACAGGAACACACATGCTTTTCTGTTCTGCAAGCTTTGCTTCCCCCAGGATATTTAAGTTGGAATACTTTGATCAGAATTACACCTTAGGGCCCAACAAGCCTTCAGGGTTTTCTTAGACTGTCCTTAGTCACATATCCTCCAAACCACATATCCTCCTTTTGCATACCACTTCAAGTGACTTTGAATGCACTACTTTGTTATTTGTGTTCCAAACATTTGTTTAAGTTTATCCTGTGAGGAAAGGTTTCCCGCATTAATTACCTATGTACCTCTCCTGACTATATCCGAGAACATAGTCTACACAGAAGTTTGCTGAATTTAATAGGTCTAAAGTCAGAATTCTAAGGAAAAGAAAAGAACAATGACAAAGGCTTTCAGTCCTCATTCTCCCCTCGATAAAATCTCACACTACATGAAATATACGCTCACCAATAGAATGCCCTCTCCTCTTTCCTGGAGACTTATCTATTAATAAATGGAATAATTTACTCCATTTATTCGGCAAAGGACCTTCTTTAAAAATTTCTCTAGACCAAATTAGAGTCCTTTAATCATTTATCTGACAGAAAGCCAGCTTCACTGAACACATCAGTATTTGTTAGCGAGAAATTATTTTAGTTTCCTAATCACCCAGATCCTAAAACTAAAGACACACACGCTGAAATTAATATGCAAAGATGCCAGATTTTCCTTATTTTTGATGCCCTGGTTAACCCTGCCTGCCATGCATATTGAATATATAACCTGCAAAATCTTGAAGTATAATAGATTTCTCTGGAATCTCTTGAGAAAATCTTTCTTCATATATCCTCCAAATATTTTAAAGGAACAGACTGACCTTAAGATCGAACATATAGAATTTAGTACATATTTAGGTGCAATGCATTCCTTCAATAAATATCTAATGAGTATTTGTATGTACCAGTCACCATATTATATGACAATGAAGATTCTAGCTGGACTTCATCTGGGTACTCATAAGCCTTAGCCAAATGGAGGAGCAAAATGACCATAAATAAGGCAAATTTTGCAATACAATTTTAATAAAGATCTGAGCTTCAAAGCATTAACTTGAAGGGATAGTGAAAGGCTCAGCTAATTCTCTGAGAGTGGGATTTTTCAGCAGAAAATGGAATTTAAAATTCTGGACCAGAAAAAGAAGCCAGCAAAGGAGATTAATATATAGAAACTTTTCGTGATGTGAATTTGACGCCCAGCTGGGGAGAATCCCACATCGTGCGGCAGACCTCTCCTGCCTCGCCCGCTGCTCCCCTCCGCAGTGTATTTCTGATCTGCCTGTTCTGCTCCCCGCTCTGTCTCTGGTGAACCCTCTTGCTGCCCCATGCCTCTGGCCTGTACCCCAACTTGTATGTATAAATAAAAAATAAATCTAAAAAAAAAAAAAAACAGCCCAACAAATGAATGAATGGCAAGCATAATTGAAAGGTTATGTGTAAAAAGTGGTAATCAGAAGAAGATAACATTTTTAAAAAGGATACATTTACCCAAATTTAGTGTTGAGGACCAATGTGTTTGTATTTGTGGAGATTTTATTGCCTTTCATCAGATGAAATCCTTGATTTGTACAGTGTACTGATAGCCTAGAAAACATGACAAGAGAGAAGATGGGATGGGAGAATTTCTGATGGTATTAGTTAGGTTGATTTATTTGAATAACTATTTTGGTATTCTAAGTTAACAGGTTTCACTAACTAGTAAACACCTTCTTAAATGCTTCTCTAATTCTTAGAAATGTAAATGGCTATTTAAAATCAAATGCTTTTTCTATCTTTCCCTAAGTGTAGTTTTCTTCACTACAAGACAGAATTAACAAGAAATCAACTTTCATTCAGACGGCTAGTTGTGTGAAATCCCTTTGAGCTTTATTTTTATTTCTAGAGTTTATATGACATTTAAAGCACCTTGCTTTGTTGATAGATATTGAACCCAGGTAATTGTACTACCTGAGCTAATTAGGCAACTAGAGCGTGTTTACCAGGCCTATCAATTTTCTGTCCAACAGAATATCTCAAAACCAGTTAACAAGGAAGAACAGTGTGAAATGTTTGCTTAATAGTGTATACAGTATTCTCTAAAGCTAACCAATGACCTCACCTAACAAATCGAGGTTAGCATTGTTCATTTAACAGTCATTTCACAGCTGTCTGCAACTGTTTTTCCCAAAAGCAAGCATTTATCTAGTAGGAAAGCTTTATTGGGCTTGCACTAAGCAGAAGGAGAATTGTTATACCATAGAGGAAATTATCCAAATTTGGGTGTAACCTAAACCTGAGTAGAGACACAAATAACAAAACAGATTTAGAATGTTATTTTTCTTTTCAGGGTGCTTTAAGAATGTATGAATGGTTAAAACAGGACTTTACATCTTATCATAGACTTCTTTGGGGAATGTACTAAATGCTAATAAAATGCTTAGGTGTTATACATATAATTTTCCAGTGACAGAAATGTACTCTCATTGCAAGCATTACATAAGCTATGTTGTTATCTTGTACATTAGTTTCATAACTTAAAATAAACTTTGAACAGAGCTTAAATATTTACAATATTTAGAACCTAACATTGAAAAGGAAAAAGATGGGATTGATGTCCTTTATATGAGGTTTCTATTTGTATAGAGTTACAAATATATACTAAAATTTTTTTTTCACTCTTTCTGTAAAGTCTAACTTTTAAGACTAATAGAGCAGCATTAAAGGAAGAGGGAAAATGGTTAAACGTCAAATAAGTTATTTAGAACATTGTCTGCAGACTTATTCTTTCATAATCACAACTAAGCATATACTTTTCTTCCCACAATATACTTTATAAACATACACAGTGTTTTCAACTTCTATTACAAGCTCTTTCGACTCTGGTTAGAATGAGGAGAAATGGAGATGTCTTGAATGGATCCAGAAGAAATTAAACTATTCTACTATCATCATTGTACTATCAAAACAAACCCAGTTACATTTTTATTACTTCTTTCAATATGCCAGGAAAGCTAAAAAAAATAATTAAATTATGGTATTCTTTAATTTATTTACAGAAAAATAGAAAGTTTGAAGTAGGAAAACATGAAATTACAAAAGGGACATTTCATATTCCTATTTGTCTCGTATGATAAAAGAAAGGGTAGGAATTTTTCTAAAAGTTTATCTCCATTGATTTAAATTTTATCTGGCAATTTGAAACAGGATGTAGAAAATAGTCATCTTTGTGTTTATCCAGAATCTATTTTCTTATGATGTCATCATTAAAATTGTTTTATTTGTTTTTTACTATCTACCTCAAATAACTCTTGGTTGTTGTACTTAATATCTCTATAAACTAGTTGGTTGAAAGTGACAATGTAAAGAATAAGTTTGCTCACTATTTATGTTCCCCCACTCCCATCCCCACCCCAACACACACACACAAACACACACACACACACCTCCTTCCTAATAAGGGAGAAAATAATTTTGGAATCATTGAGTCTGTTAAGTCCAAAAGACATAACTCAAATTCAATTTGTTCTTATTATTGGCTGTATAATTTTATATGAGTTATTTTTCAAAACTTGATTTTCTTAATAATAATGTTTTACCTCAGAGTAATAATAATAATAATAATGTTTTACCTCAGAGTTTTGTTTTTTGAGATACTGATTCTTAGAACAGTGGTCACCTAATGTATATACAAACTAACTATTCAGTATTATTTTTTATGACTATCCTAATCATTATTATGGACTCAAATGAATGATGATATCACCTACAATTTCCAAGTGAATCAGAGTCCCAGGAAACAAATACAAAATCCATGATGATGAAGGAACTGAATTGTGTGGCTATTAAAATGTGTTTCTTCATTTCATGGGCATTAAGAATATCTTATAAAGATTACAGATGTCTAACAAGGTTAAAGAGCCTCATATTCTCAATCTTATATTCTTGTATATACAGCATAACTTGTATAAAAAGAGTGCAAAATCCATGGCTTGTTCTACTTCTTCCCCATCATAAAATAGACCTCAGCTACCTTAACCAGTTTTATCATTATCTTAAGTTTTATTTCAGCTACAAAGTCTGTAGAATAGCAGTTCATTTTAAAAAATTAGTTCTTAGAGATGTGTTGACTCAATAAATTAATTGCAAATATTGGTAATTATAATTTCTTATGCTGTCTCCCAGAATCACACTTGTCTTCTCTTTTTCTTTTTTCAAATCTTTCACTGGAGCAATAACAATTTTTTTAAGTGAAAAATATATTGTTTTAACATGGCCAACAGCACACCTAAGAAATATTAGTATTCTCTTAATTTTAAGTATAAACATCAAAATTCTTAGCTTAAAATTTAAGGATCTGCATGATTTGAATTTTATCTACCAAAATAGTCACATTTATCTATTGTCACTTCCTTTAATATGTCATATTCTTCCAACCCCTTCCCAGTCACAGGGTCTTAACACATACTAGACTTTCCGCCAAGATGCTGGTTTTTCCCATCCTAACTCACTCTAGTTTATTTATCAGATCTCAGTTAAGAATGTATTTCCTAAACTCTTGATTGGGTAGACACCCCAGTCATATACTTTCTATGTAGCACCCCATGGAAATTTTATAATAGTTCAGTTTAAATTTACTTATGTATTAATTTATTTTATTTTATTTTTATTTTATTTTATTTATACATACAAGCTGGGGTACAGGCCAGAGGCATGGGGCGGCGAGAGGGTTCACCAGAGACAGAGCGGGGAGCAGAACAGGCAGATCAGAAATACACCAATGAGGGGAGTAGCGGGCGAGACAGGAGAGGTCTGCCGTGCCATGTGGGACTCTCCCCGGCAGGGTGTCCAACTCACAGCGCAGCTGCCAACAGCTCCACAGCGCAGCGCTTAACCGCTGCGCCACCGGGGAGGCCCCCTTTTGTATTAATTTAATTAATCTCTGCCTCTATACTACACTATAAGTTCCTTTTCAATAAGTATTTTCTCTCCATCTGTTCATCTTTGAATCATCACCATTTAGCACAATGCCTGGAGAAATAGTTATTTGGTAAATGTGTACATGAATGAAGAAATGAATGAGAAAGTTAAAAAGCATATTTCTCTCTCCCATAGTTATTACATTATATTCTCATCTTGAAGCAAGAATATTTTTCTTATTAATCTTTGATAGCTTAGCAGTTTCAACTAATGTCAAATATAAACAGTAAATCAAAAAAGTGTTTTCTGAATAAGGGCATAAAATATAAGCGCTGATAAAGAGTAGTCTTAATAAATGATCATTAATACTGATGTTTCTCTCATTACTACTTTCATTATCACTTAGGACCTTGAGGGAAACTATTAGTCAGAATTAAAGAATGGTTATTCAATACAAGTGAATATATATGACTATGTGGATACCAGAGATTATTTTTCCTTTAAATAATAATTCTTAAATGGTTTATTGAGAATATTAAAAATCTAAAATTGATACTTTTCTCCCTCTTAAATCAAGTTCTAATGTGTTTATTATTTCACTAATTATATCAAAAATATAATCACATTACTATTGTCCAGTTTTGAAGAAAGGTGAAGAAATTATTGTCTAAAAGAGTGTGCAAAAAGACAACTCTTTCTTGGAAATGAAGAAGATAAATGTCTTCTTTAGTCTTCTATGTTGAAAATACCTATTATAATTTATCTTAGGTATAAACTTCAAGCTTAATGTAACATTTCACCCCAGTTCATAAATATTACCAGGAATGTCAGAAAGCCCATGAAATTCTATAATTCTGTGTTACTTTTATGAAACACAGAGTAGTTAATAGAAGTGCTGAATAAAAACACAACCTTAGTGCATTATCTTAAGAGTCAGGTAAAGTACAAGAGTTAAGATTGCAAGCAAGAATCTTAATGGGCAACAAGAAGTATCTTTGTTGTTATGCAATGATGCATCTGAAAATTTGACTTAGAATACTTGTGGGAAACATAACAATTTAGCAATTGATGCAATTAAAATCTACTTATTTTACAAAATCTTATTTCTTACTGTTTTACTTCATCAACTTTCTGCTTACCTTTTTTCCCCTTAAGAAACAGAAAAGCACAGTTTTTGACATAATGTCCAATTGAACAATTTAAAACCAAAAATAATGAAGTAAAATAATAATTTCCTCTGAATGTCATTTCATTGTTGAGTGGGTTCCTATGTTGAGGAATTTCTATAGCTTTTGTAAGAGTTCTAATAGTCTCACTCATGGGTATTATAATCTTGTGTTCTTTTCAGACTTTTAAAGGGATAATCAGAGAACTGAATTATTTCATTCATGTCATCCCATCACTAAGAGTTTATTGATGCTTGAGAAAGTGATAAAAGCATAAGACTAAAATCAGACTATTTCAGAATAAAATATCATTCTTTTAGCAACATGGAAAGGGAAAGAAATACAAAATAATTTATTGTCTTGATACATATTTTATACTTTATAGCCTTAATTCAGGTGAGACTTTCACACTTAATTCCAACAAACAAAATTAAATACCAGTCTTCAATAAAACAGCAAGGTAGAATAAAATTACTTCAAGACAATTCTCCACTCATTAGTTTTCCGTATTTTGAAGTAGTCAGGCACTATTTGACTATATTATACAGTTTTAGTCAAACTAAAGTTTTCAAAAATATACATTGAATTAAGTAACTAACTTTCAAGCCTATGATTACAAAAATTCACACAATTTCACATTCTCCCTGCAAATTAGACAATGAAAACTTCTGTTCAAATATCTTAACTGCTAGTATATCTAAGTTACAAGTTAGTTGATTGAATTATTGTCATGCCTCTCAGCTTCAAACCATCCTTGATTGCTCTGGTTTGTGATGTTGGGGGTGGGACCTGACAACTCTGTAGTCCTACAAGTCTCAATAGAGAGTGCTAGGAAAATACTGGAATAATTTAAGAAAAGGAGGAGACACACTCCTTCCAGTGTGTTTCCTGTTTTTGCTTTTTGCTGGTCTTAGAGTCACCACATCATCAGTGTTTTACCTTGATGGTGACATTTAATTTCAGTAGCAGCAGCTGATTCCAGTTTGCACTTTTCGCAACACTTCAGAACCAACCTCATCACACATCCTCAGAGATGTCAGACTCCCTGTGCGAGCAGCAGCGCCTCCTCAGACATCTGAGTTTCAGACCTCTGAGCTTGATCTCTGTGACTTGCTTACGCCGTATCCAACATTTAATAATTTCCAACTTGAATTGCCCTTGTCTGAAGAGGGAATCACCTTCTAGTAGTTACAATCCCCTGATACTTTATACAACTTTATGCTTTACTCCAATGACTAGAAACAGATCTGTATATTTATAACAAATGTTCTTGGCCAAAACAAACACAAGAATAGCAAGAAGCTGTTTTACTGTCTACCTCCTGACATAGGTCATGATTACAAAGTTTAACCAATTATTGATTAAATCCTTTTGTATAAACATGTATGTTTATTGAAAAATTAAATCAGCATTGGAATTCTTATGAAATTTTCAGCAGAATTTCAAGCTTTAGTGGGCACTGATAAGGAAACCCAAGTTGTAGGTAAATTATACTTTTTTAAGTAAAAAATATATCACTCTTGGCTTTACTCGCTCAGTGAATAATGGTTCCCATTTCAGTCATCTTCCGCAAATTTGCAGAAGGGGGTATTTTCTTTTATATATTCCAGTATTCTGAACAGGCAGCACTAAGACCTTCACCACAAATTCTTTAATCAACCTCATGCCCGTACCTCTCTTCTCTTTTTTAATTGAAGTAACATTATACTAATACATTATAAAAGTTTCAAACATTCATGTGTTTCCATGACATCTTCCTTCCCTTTACTTACCTGCTTCCTGAACCACACTGTCAACTTCCTAAAGATAGAAAGATTTGCTAATATAAATGTTTTGTTTCTGTAGTAGCAATTCAGTAAATATAACCCTAAATTTTCTGCATGTTTTCAACAATTTGAGGTGAATAAATGAATGAATTTAGTTAAATTATGGCTAAATCTCATGTATTATATAACAATGACTTGCCATATCTATACATTTCTAACATCTGAACTTCAGTTCCCTGCTCAACATATAATCTAATCCATAACCCAGTTTTACTGCAAAAGCTTGTATGGGTGCCACATTCTACAGTTGCTGAATTTCATTTACTTATGTATTTCTAGTGAACTTTGGAGTCATTAAATATTAAATTGTGTTTGATTTAATTTAATGTTAAGCATGTTCTATTGTTTTCTAATTCTTTGGAAAATTGGTAATCCCCCTGTATGGTGCATGTGATAATTCCTTATTAATTAAAAAATCTGCTTAGCAAGGACAGCAAATACCCTTCACAACAACAGATAATACCAAGTTTAATCCATGATTAACTTCCTGTCAAAGTTCTTAAGTTAATTTTATCTCAGGCTCTTTTCCAAGATACTTAGGTTCTATCTATAGTTTTAGAAACCATCTGGTATGAATCAACCTTGGTGTCTATATCTATGATATAATTTTCTTTCATGAATCTATATTTTACCTTACTATTGATATAAATATATTTTACTATTGTTCAACTTACCTCTTGCATGTTCTAAGTGTATCATTATCTTTTTTACTGGTCATCTTCCTATAGTATGTATGTTTTCATATGACTGGGAAAGTAAGTCTATATCTTGATGTTGAACATATAAATTGCTTAAGAGGTTAAGTCAAACCTCATAACTTTGAGGACCGCAGTTTCTTGTCTCAGTGATAGAGTATATAACACTATCTACTTTTTACCAGTGCTACTGAGGATATACAACAAGGTGACAGAGACATATTTAAAACAAGATTATATAAGCTTAAGGTAAATGAGATCATTAAAACTTAGGCATAATTAAACAGTTTAAAACGTTGGTATTATTATTCTTTTACTACTATTACTAATACTAGTACTTACCTAGTACTTGCCTTACTAACACTACTATGACTACTACTACTAATAATAATTGTTTTTGCAACTCCCTTAAAAGTATCTTCCTGAAACTCAACCGCAACCACTTTTTTCTAGAGAGTACATTTGCTGTTTTTCCATTCAACTATTCCTGCATGCTAAAGCCCTAAGGGTGGACTGTATGCAAAAAATACCAATGAAATAGTTGTGGGTCAATTCTAATAAAAATCGACTTACTTATCATTGGTCATTTACGTATACTAACGGACATATCTGTATTTTAGTTTCCATTACCAGAGAACCCATTCTGATTCTTAAAGTTAGTGTACTATGGTTATTGTATGATTGTATGTAGCATCTATTTTCCTTCCTGCTACATTCACTTTTACAAGCATCATAAACCAGGAAAATTTTATTGTAAAGTCAAGGTGTCAGAATTATGGAAATGACTCAGAATCATGCTTTCCTGCTGCAACAATGTTGATTTACTTGTAATACTAAACACACACCACTAAGTCATACACAACTCTTGGGAGAAGAATGACTAATTAGCTCAGTGACTTATCCTCCCACATGCTCTGCTGATTCTGATACATTAAAACATTTTATTAGCCTGCAAGGTCAGGAAATATTACTTTGTGGGTGGTATTTCTAAATATTTAATAGCAATAGCCTGATGTTAGTTCCTTTGCATCTGTAGATAGGTAATAGGTCCTTAAAGATGAATAAACTTACCCTTAATTCTCAGAATTTCTTTTTCATATAGAGGCATTAACAAAGATTGAAATGTCTAAAGGAGAAATATTATTGGCAAAGGAAAATACTCAATTACTCATATTGACAAACTCAGTCGTCTAAAAACGTAAAATCCTTAGTTATTATACTTACCATGTATTTCAAAATGGGATAAAGACTTGAAGTTCATAGGCATGTGTGAAATGCCTTCCTTTAGATTTTCCTATCAATAGATCATCTTCAGCAATTATTTCTAAAGAATGATATATTTTAACATGTAACTGTCAGTAGTATCACTGCAAACAAAACCAGAGTAACTAAATATTATAATAGGAATTCTGTAATTACAAGTGACATTTGCCTATATTCAACATATTGCAGGTAGAACACACACAAATGGAAAATCTCATTTTCAACATCACCACTAATAATCATTTATTGAGCACATGAATATTACATTAAATTAGACCATGATGGCCCATGATATCTGGAAGAATTATGTTCATCTCTTAGTTTTCCTAACACTGGCTATTTCCAATAATCCGTACACTGTCTTCTTTGTGACAAAATATGGTGATTTATTTCTACTAGATAATTTCCTTTGTTGCTAATCACTTAGAATACTACATACATCTGATTAGCATCTTTTATAGCAAAGACACTCAAGCAACATAGAGAAAGTGATAGAAATCAAAATAAAGCCATAAGACAAATAATGAGTTGAATAGTTTATGTTGCATGCAGAAACAATAAATCAATTCAGTGAAGCAGAAAATATTTAACATGCACATGTTTTGCAACCTTTCAATAAGTATCATTTTAAAATATGCAATGAGCTTTTTCCCCCATTTTAAATTCAGTCACAATTTTTCATACTATAAAGACTACCTAAAAGAAAATGTAAAATACTTGAAAATGAGAAATATATAAAAACAGATATACTGAATTATTGTTTTTAATTTTATGTGTAAGGTTATGATAACCCTGAAAACCTCTTTAAAAAGAGGTTCCAAAATTTCCAGACATTAAAAATATTACTACGTTACTAATTACAGCTTTCCTCCCCTTTTCTCATGCTCCCTCATTTTGATACTTCCCATCCATGCAAAAATGATGCAATTATTTTATATTTATTCTCTCATATTATCCACTTCTAACTATAAATCCTGGATTTCAACTGTGCCCACATTCTAAAACTATAAAGTGGAAGTGAAGCAAAAATGCTAGTGAGATATTTTTGAGTCAAATCTAATAAAAATGACTTGGTCATCATACACACACATACATACATACAAACATATACATGCATGAACTGACATGTTTATATCACTTTTTATATATGGAGGATATAGATGATTATGATGATTTGGATACCATAAGTCTGAGTTCAAATCTAGGTTCTGCTGCAAACCTTTATGTATATATCATACTCTATCTCAGGATCAACTTTGAGCTTTAAAAGGATATGATTGAATCAAATGATCCCTAAGATTTCTATCTACCTCAAAAGTGCCATGTTCTTTTCCCAATAACATGTTTCTTGAATCTCAGCACATTAGCAAATTACGTGTATGAAGTGAAACTTCGCACACAGGGGGAGGAGAGAGAGTGCTAGCGGGGAGGAAAGTACTATTAAACACAAATGACATCTGAGTTAAAACGAGCACATCCATAAATATTTAATTCAAGACAAAAATGCAATCAAGCATTGTATCACATAACTTTGAACATTCTAGGGAGAAGCAAGTCACCCACCCCTTTGTTTTAGGGAATGCAGGAGTATTACCAACCAAATCATCTGATCATTGAAAAGCACTACACTGAGCTAAGAATTTCAGTTGGAAAGCTGACGCTTTGTTCTTCTTAAATAGTATAATATATATATAAATATATATACACACACACACACACACACACACACACACACACACACTCTATATCTATTATGTCTCTCGGGTCTATTAATCTCAATGCTTTTCATGTGCATTTTACTTATTGAGCTAAAGTAGTATAATAAATAGATTGTTAATATCCATTACATTTCCTTAAACCTTGCTGAATTTCTTGAAGTCACAATGAAGAGTTATTTTTTTAGCATGTATCAAAAAAAAAAGAATCTTCTGTTGAGCCATAGTTATGAAAACCAAGTAGGTTATCTAATGACACAATCTACACAATCTATGTAAAAATGATCTTAAGGATAACAAAATGAACATATATTCATATCACAATGTTTTCATTAGTATTCCAGTGAATTAAAAAGAGGTTGCAGTTACGTGAACAAGAATGAAGACCACTTTTTACATGCCTGGTTTATAGAATTAATGCATCTCAGATAAACTGGAGGCATCCAAGCTTGGTGTCTGCTATATCCGCACAAAGAAATCACCCATGTTTGGGCCCCCGTGGTGTCGGCTTCCCAAGCACCTGTTTGCAAGAGGTACCATAAAGATTTCACTGGAAGGAAAAAGAGATTCGGGATCTGTGTGCTTCATCCAAAGGCAAGTGACCAGCAGAGAAAGTGTTACAAAGTTTACTTCTGGCCTAAGCCTTTATCCTTCCCCAGGAACCAATCTGAAATTCTGGTACACAGAAGAAATTGTTTAAATCTTATTGTTCTCTATGTTACTAACATATACTTTAAATGTTTATAATGAAGAGAATACTGAACTTTCCGTTCAGTGCAGGTCATTTCAGATCATTTTGAGCAGCATATACAAATATATAAAAGAAAAGAGCACAGGAAAATACATGCAGCAACCTCCTGAAAGCTTCTGAAATCAGTTAGGAACTAATTAGAGCCTCTGGATTGCTATCAGTTTTCAATTATAAATGGAGATTTTAGAGAACCTCTTATCATTAGTAAAGTGACCTTCTTCATGTGTAGACTGATTCGAGGTGTGAAACACAAGTTATACGTGGAAAGAAAAAAAAGATAACCCATGTATTTAAGTTTTTCTATTGTCCTCTAGGAAAGATATCCCCAAAAATGTGGCATAAAATAAATTTTTATAGCTTGTTCAAACAGAAATAATTAAGCTCTGAGCTATTTTCCAATTAGGAAAATGATGGAACTACTCTCACAGAATATGGAATACTTTTGCAGAAGGAATATACATACATATATTCCTTTGAAGGTGTTTTACTTTCTGATCTCTACACAGAATATGTAGCTTAACTGCTTCAGTTTCTTGAACCACAAAATGAGGCATGCAGAGATCAAACATTTAATATTAATTCATCTTTTTATATAGTCATATACGTTCAGGTTCATAGGCTGTGAAGGGGAAATATGTCATAAACAAGAAAGTTTTGATAAGTCACATGAATTTGCAACCCTTTGGCCCACTCAGCATTTGGTTCTGAATTTAAATCACCTTTGAAAATAGGAAATGTGAAACCTAAGTCAATGTAGACACAGGAATAGGTGTTGCATTAAATAGTCAAAAGTAAATAAAATTCCTACAAATAGGTAAAAAAATGTACAAGTCCAGAACTAAAAGCTCATTAGGAATCTAGACTCACACTTTACCACACCCCTAAATAAATTAATAGATGTGAACTGAAAAAAATATCACTTCTTCTTGCTCTTCAGCTGTATCTTGCAATACCTATTTAAAAGTACTTCTCCTATAATTTGAACACTTGGAATCCTATAACCTTACTTATTTAGGAATGACAGATAAAAACTTAATACTCATCTTGAAGGCGTAACTGCAGGTAGTTTGAATAATGATCTAATATGAAAATTCTGGTGAATAGTATTTATTAATTTTTTAATTCACTCACTGAAGGTATTTTTTTTTCATGAGTTCCATGTGTCTGGCATAGCACCATAGATACAAATATAAAACAAATATTCACCTCATCCGCAAGATCTCTATCTACCTTGGTAGTCATCCACTTATGCGAGGAAGTACAGTAATATGTATGAGGAAAGTTCTGCTGTAAAAGAGGGAGATGTTTCTCAAGAGTAAAAAGAGAGTGTGCAGGATCCCTATCCCAAATCAAGTATCCTTTGTTCAGCCATATGGTATGATTATGATTGGTTTCATCCAGTAGTTGAAGAAGAACCATATGTTCACTATAATGACAGTATGCTACTAGGAGCTTTGGCCCACCTCTCAAGCTCCTATATGAAAGATCTGACCCTGGTGGGGTTTTGAACCATAGGAAGCTGCAAGGAAACCTTCTGCCCACATAAAGAAGATATATGGGATTAAACTATATATTCACTATCCCATATATGACAAAGAGGAAACAATAAGAAAAACAGCAACATAACTCCTATGTGTATCTTCATTTGAAATTCATATACCGTAATTGATGAAATCAAATATAAATTCAGAATCCTACCTGGTAATGTAGATTATTTTAGTTTCACAGGCTCTGCAGCAAAAGGAGAATGGAACAGATGTTTAAATAGCCATTATCCAGCATCACCAGAGAAAACAATTCTTAAAATAAAATGTCAGGGAAAAATTCAGAACTTTTAACCTCTTCCTTCTTCATGCATAGAACACCTCCTTCTTTCAACACCTAGTAAAATTCTGTCCTCCTTTTCGACAGATACCTATCACTAGCATTCCTCCATAGTAGTATATATTAGGTTAAGGTTTAGGATGTGGAGTCAGATAGAGAAAAAGACTTAATATTCAACTAGTGTTTAGCAGTTTAGCAGTGTCTCTCAGTCTTCAAAATCTTTGTCTCGGTTTGAAAGACTTCAAAATTCTCATTGTTTGTTGACATCACATGTTGGCAGCAACTTTATTCATAAGTGACAAAACGAGGCAGCAACTGAGTAAGATGTCCCTCAGTAGAGGAATGAGTAAGCTTTGGCACATCCAGAGGATGGAATGTTATTTAATACTAACAAGAAGTGGTTTTTAAAACCCTTTTTTGATTTTACTAAGTACTTATTGTTAAGAGTAATAAATCAACTAAACATGTTAGACATTTCGGAAATTATGGAAAGCAATAGAAAGCTTGGTGGTTGCCAGGAGTGAGGGGCATGAGAGAGGTATGAAAGACTTTTAGTGCAATGCAAGTACATAGTGCAATGCATGGTATCATAATGAGGAACAAGTGTCATAATACATTTTTCCAAATGCATGCTATAAATACCCACCATCAAGGCATACATAGTGTACACTTCTTAAAAATTGATATTCTTACTAATATTTATGTAATTATCTAAAACATTCAGGAGATGAATTGCTTGTCTTCAATAAAGGATTGAAATATATTCATTTATGTTGGCAATCTATGTTAATAGAAGAGTGAAACAAAAAGTGAAAACCAACCAAAGAAATAGATCCCTCTAGATAACTGAAAAACCTTCAAAACCAGGAGGGACTAAACAGATACACACTGCAAAAAATTCTCCATCAACCTATCTTAATCTAATTCTTCTAATTCTTTATTTCACCTCTAGCTCTGTCACTCATTAATATTATCCTTGTCTTTGTTGGGTATTGTTGACATCAGTTTTAACATAAAGCTTCTTTAATAAGCATAAATAGTCTATTCTAACATCATTTTCCAAACCCATTAGAAATAATCAGAAAACTAGATATCAATTTTTACTAATAGAAAATGCAAAGGAAAAAAGTCAGTACATTTTGTGAAGGACTTTATAAATAATCCAAGCATGAAATGAAAACAATAATGAAGCTGACAATGCCATTCTATAAAAAGTAGCAGATAACATTTTTGGCTCTAAAACACTAACATAAAATGTATTTTTACCTTCTGGTATTTTATGATTTTTCTAGTAGAGAGAAAATCAAAGTGAGTAGAGTTTAAATATCTGAGTAACACCATGTCCTTGAATTCTCTGTTGGAAGTTTTTATAGTAATATAACTAATTAATAGAATTTACTTTAAAACTTTCAACTTGTTAAAAAAAAATCTTAGACTTTCCTTGATGGTGGGTGTTCACATGAAGAGATGTGAACCTATACTTCTGAATCATTGTTGCAAACCGTTACCTCAATAAAGACATAATACAATAAAAATGAAGCAAGACACCAAAGTTATTTAAATTTATTATGTTTTAAACCATCTTAGTGCACAGTGCCAGAATTCTTAACACAGAATTCATATGCCATGTATGGGTTTCCTAGAGTCTAAAAAACCCCTAAATGGTTTGGAATGATTCATGTGAATATGATATGTGAATATTTTAGGAGAGGAGATGAGACTATTATTGATTATTGCATATGTCCGTGCTTATGAGGGTTCTTCCAAGAAACAGAACTAATAGATTATAATGAGAATTCATGAATTTATTATGAAAAATTGGTTCCTGTATTATAGAGACTGAGAAGTGCCACATTCTGGCCTGCAAGCAAGAAACCTAGAAAAGCCAGTGGTGGGAGATCGGTCAAAATACAAAGATTTGAGACCCAAATATTTCATTCCATGGGCAGGAAAGACATATGTCCCAGCTCTGCCAAGGAGACAGAAAGAAATCAAACTTCCTTTTAGTTCTATTCAGGCCATAAATGAATGGGATGCTATTCCAAATATAGTGGTAAAGGAAATCTACTTTACTCACTACATGAACTCACTGGCTAATCTTTCCAGAAGCACCCTTGCAGACACATCCAGAAATAATGTTTAACCGGGTATTTAAGCATCCATTCATCCAATCAGGTCCACACAGTGGCCTCCCTCACGTTAAGTCTCAGCACTATGAAGCTATCCAGAGCCACTGCAGCACAAGTTCAATCCCCGGCCAGGGAGCTTCCCACATGGCACAGCAGACCTCTCCTGCCTCGCCCGCTGCTCCCCCCAGCAGTGTAATTCAGTAGGTCTGCCTGTTCTGCTCCCCACTATATCTCTGCTGAATCCGCTCACCATCCCACACCTCTGGCCTACACCCCAGTTCTTGTATGTATAAATGAATAAATCGTAAAAAAAAAAAAAATCAGATCCACACATAAAATTAACTATCACCAATGTCTATGACCCACAAAACTCTAAAAATCATTGAAAACTCATTCAATGATACATACATATCACTAAAGAGTGAACCACTTACCATTTTCATTTAATGAACAAAAATTTGATACTAAATCTAATTTTTTTTCTGACTCTATTTCATCAACATTTTGGCTTGGGTTGTTTTGTCTTTAGTTGTTGTCTCTTTTAATTATACATGCTCTCCCCTTATTTCAGCTACCTTTTTGCCTTTAGCTACTATTTTTATGTTAATGACCACTCACTTGAACTACATGAACTGAAGTGTAGCTACCTTTTATATTTATTTACTGAATGTTTCTTAATGAACTTACTGAAGAATCTTCCATTCAAATTCAATTGTGACTATTTTTCAAGGTAACATTGATTTACAACACTGTAACAATTGTGAATTCTTAATTCCCTATAACAATCAATGTCACCATCCATCCAGTTTCTCAAGGTCAATACTACATCATGCCAAACTATAGCCGCTGCTTCTTTAATTGCATAGTCTTTTAAAATAATACTGATTAAGTTCTCTTGAGTTTTCTCTGTCTTTGCACTGTCATATCTAACTTTAAGCTCTTGTCAAGACTTAATAGGCAATTGCAACTTTGAGTCTCTTCTAAATCTATTCAGTTTCTCTTCTTCTGCCACTAGAATAAATTACCCCAAAAGCAAATTTCCTGATTAAACATTATTTTATAGTGTTTTTAATTTCTTGTACTTACCACACAGTCCTATATTTCTTTATTTGTATTCCTTCTTACATTAGATAGTAATGTTCAATGTCATACTCATCTTTCCAACAACTCACCTGGCCCACTGCACAAGAAAGGCATAAGTAATACTGTACCAGAGCTGGCTCTTTTCCTACAAAATATGTGCTTTCTCTTCCATATTGTTGAGTTATTCAGGGAGAAAGTTGCCCATCCACAGAGAACATTTCCCAGCTTCCTTATAATATATAAAACTGGTTTTCAACAGTGAAATTATTATATAACATTTCTAAACTAAAAGATTTAAGTTTGGTATATTCTACTGTCAAGTTTGTCTTTCACTAACTGAATGCAAAAAATTTCCAAGGCCTTGGAGAAAAGAAAATCAAAAGGTAGAAGTTTGAGTCCATTAAAAACAACATGGAGGTGATTTTCCCTCCTGCTGGAAAGATCCTCATTGGGGAACATAAGTGAAAATACAATTCTATTGTATTTACATATTTGTTGAAGGTGCTCTAGCTACTAATTACTCCACCTCATATAAGTTTGTAGTCATTAAAGTATTTTGAAATGGGTTTTTATAATATACATACATATCATATACTTGCACAAATAGGTAAATGCAGCAAAAAAAGGAAAGCATTTCTCTCCTGCATTTCCAAAAATGCAACCACAGTATAATGGCCTGCAATATATATGCCACTTTCCTCAAATATAGAAGAGAAAAACAACATTGTAGACTATTCATTTGGAACATATCACCATACTTACATATTTACAAAATATCTGTTTCAATAGTCTGACTCATTTTAACACATAATCAAAAGAAATGTTTTGCTTGAGAAATAAAAAAAGAACAATACAAATAATTAAAGAGAATCTAGAATATGTTGACAACTAAATAGGGCAATGAAAGCATTTGGATGAGGGCCCGGTTAAAACTATCCAAGAAAAATAGACTAAGCTATTTGAGTAACCATATTATGCACATTGCTTCTTCATATAAATCTGTGTAAGTATCTTGGCTTTGTTTATTTTGCCCAATTTATGAGTCAATGCTTTTTCTCATTTTTGCATAGTCAGTCAATTTATTTCAGTAAAATTGAATTAAGTGGGAAAAGAAAATTTAATCAAGAAGTTTCCCCTCCAGCACTCTATTCATCCCATAATGCTTTAGAAATTTGTGAGATGAAATTAACATATATATGTGAAGACGTATGTATACATATAAAATGGTAGTGATAAGCTGTAATATAGAGATCTGTTTAGAACTGAATTCTACATAGATATATTTATGGGTTCTTTTAAATATAATACAATACATGGTTATTATCCAATAATTACTTATTTTGGTTGACCTTAGTATTTGCCGAAGATTGAAGTCACTAGGTTCTTTCTCCTCAGAGTGTGATCCATGGCGCAATCTGCATCCACATTAACCTGGAGCTTGTTAGAAATGCAGAAACTTGCACCCCACCCAAATTTGTATGTATGTTAAAATCGGAGAAACTCTGCTCTGGGTAACAAAGAGGAACTTAAGAGCAGTCAATGACAATTCCAAAGAGATTGCACTACTCTGAAATGAAATAATTGTATTCTGGTTGAAATAAAATGTTTGCTTAAATTATGTACTTTTTAATATAGAATAATCTAGGCTAACTCTTTGCCTGTTCAGCCTTTGAATACTAGCATTAAGTTTCAGGGAAAACAGACAAAATTTTATTCCGTGTACTTTACACCAGTTAAGAAGTATCCAGCTGAAAATAATGAAAAAAAAATTACTTCCACTATTTTTAAGCACTAGGACACCCTGGGAGTACAGGTTAGAGAAGTTCACAGCGATGACTCATTCCAACAGCTCTGGCTTGTGTTGCTGGCAATTTTCTTGGTTTTACCTTCTCCTCCTGTGCTGTAAAAGTGGCAGGTCTTGCACAAGTCAAGGTCATGTCCCAGTGAACAGAGACTGTATTTTCCTGTGGCTAACACTTAAAGAAGAAAATTTTCCCCAAATTTGTAAGCAAATGTCTCTTGGCATTTTATTGCTTGATTAGGATAATATGTTCTTTTTCAAAATCAATCCCCACCATCCCAGAGTTGCAATTAATTCACTGACTTAGAGCGTAGTTCCTGACACAATGACTGCTAAGAGGATCTGCCTGTTGTCTCTGATCATTCCTTCTGTCTCTCAGGTCGCTAACAAATAAGGAGAAGGAAGGGTGAATGCTAAGTCAATCACAGGTTCATCAAATTCTACATTTGTTGTTATACTCACATAATAATGCTTCATTCTTCTCATTCTATCAAACATTATATTTTCACATAAGCTTCCGATAATCCTAATAAAACTAGATGCTTAACTACAATGTTACTGGTACTCATTATACTCAGTTTCCATAACATTCATAGCTCTACCTCTAGATCTTTGGAGGGATGAATCTGTTTTTGTTTTTATTTGATTGTTTTGGTTTGTTTTTTCTCAAGATAATTCACACTCAAAAGAGTCACTGAGGTCATCCAAATCTACAACAAACTGCATGCCGAGGAATTTCTACCATGTGTATTTCCCATTGCAGAGGCAAGCTGTGACAGAATGGAGCCAGCTATTCAATAAATTGAGGCCAAAGTTTACCATGAATGAATAAGTGAGAGGGAACTCTGCTGCATTTTGAATGATCAACTTGAATGTGTTGCCTCTAATTACTGCAAAATACTTTCCATTGTATGATGCCACAACAAACTAATAATCATTTGTTTCAGGTATAAATGGCACATAGAATAAAAGCAGTTTATACAAGCACAGATTCAGAGAGATACAGGCAGCTTTCTCTGAAATCTTCAACGTACCTTAATGTCAAGAAAACTTCAATATAACAGGGGTATGGCAGTGATTATTTCTCCTCCTCTTTTTGCTTGCTTAAGATCTGGCATATAGTAGGTCTTCAAAATATATTTGTGGAATAGAAGAATTCTAATCTTGAGTAAACTGTATGAAAGTTCCATAGTTTTTTTTAAATGACCTGTGAATTTGCCTTATAAATAATGCACTGCTGAATTCTCCAGTTCAGAAGCTAGTAATATGTCCATTTTCTTGACACTAGGATTATTACTCTCTTTTATTTTGATTTTGTGTTACCCAGAAGCAAAGTCTAAACAAAAGTGAAGATATTAATTACAAGAGTTAAAGTAAGTCAAGTTTTCCTGAAATAATCTAAGTCAATAGTAACAGTTTATGAGTAAAGGATGTACGTATCCTACACAGTTTATCATACATAAATTAAATAATCAGTTCCACCTTCGTATCACTTCCATATTTCCAGCCTCACTTCCTCATTATAATTGTTCAAGGATGCAATGATAGTGACCCTCTCTAGATCTGTTATGCCAAGCTATCATTAGTCTACTTCCTTTATTATCCAATCCACCAGCAGCAGTAGTAATAATAATTTGACAAACACATCTAACAAGTATATCCTTCTTTTCCAATGTTGTCTTTGCAAAAACATCTGGAATATTTGCCTAAGAAAGTGAACCCACTAATGATATATAAAGTAAATATATCTTAAAATATTAAAATATAAATAAAACTATGCTATAGAATACTATATTACAACACATAGATCATATTGTAAAACAATGTCCCTTGAAACATCAAGACCACATAGAATAAAATTATTAAATATAAGGAATTTACAAAGTAATTGCCTATTACTTAAAATATATATAAAACATTAAGAGTAAGTTAGGACAGAGGTTACAAAAGTTCCTTTCCTGGGATCCCTAATCTAAACATAATAATGCTTTGAAAAAGGGATATTCACATAAGCATGGAGAATTACTTAAATCTCTTTCTTGTGGATATGCTTAATATGTTAGTGTTTTGAAAGTTATGACATACACACTGAGAAGAAACTTCTTTGAATATATTTGAAGCTACAGAATAAAATTTTCATATTTATTTGAGTTCAAAGCAATATTTCCATGAAAAACCTATTAACTTATAGAAGTGTTTTGAAGAATATAAGCTGAAAAACTGTTGAGGTAGGTAAAAATAGTTTATACTGGAAATAGAGCTAATTTCTAGTCTTAGCCAGGAAACTCCAGGTCTTAGGGCTTCACTCAAGTAGAGAAGGGCATATAATGTAATGACATGTGAATTTAGTTCCAATTAACATAGACTTTTAAATACATTTCATTCATTACAAAAAATGTAGTACTATTATTTTTGCATGGGTGCTCAAGTTTTTTTTTTTTAAGATTTCTTTATGCATACAAGTTGGGGTACAGGTCAGAGGTGTGGGGCGGAGAGAGGGTTCCCCAGAGACAGAGTGGGGAGCAGAACAGGCAGATTGATGGAAATACACTGCTGAGGGGAGCACCAGGCGAGGAAGGAGAGGTCTGCTGCGCCATGTGGGTATCTCCCCTGCCAGGCATCAAACTCACACAGCTGCCCACAGCTCCACAGCACTGCACTCAACCTGCTGCGCCACTAGGGAGACCCGGATGCTCGAGTTTTGATAACAATAAACCCAATTCAGACAGATATCCTAAGCCTTGCAGCCAGGACCAAAAAGTGTTATCAAATCAGGACACATTATTGGTTTTCCTTTTCTCTACTCTCTATTCTGCTTTGTCTTCTACTGCATAAGAGTCTTCTTATGGGTTCAAAGTGTTACTACTGAGCTATAAGGAGGATGGACTCCTGCCATTTCCAACAACAGAGATGGAACTAGGGAGAATAATGAGTGAAATAAGTCAGAAGGTGAAAAACAAATATGAGATGATTTCACTTATATGTTGAATATGGAGAAATATAGGAAGTGGTCAAAGACAAACCAATAATAAACTCTTAATATCTAACTGCAAAACTGAGGCAACCAAAAGGTGGAGGTGGAGATGGGACTGGAGGAGAGAAGGGGTCCAATGGAACATGGTGGGGATTATTGATGCACACTGGTGCTGGGCAGGGTATGTGATATACATTTGTAGAGTTTTGAACCTATAAACCTTGAAGTAGATACAACGATGTAAACCTACTTTAGCTCAATGAACATAATTGGGGGGGGGAGGAAGTGTTTTTTGAAATGCACTGATAGAGTTTGCATAGGTCATGTGCTCTAACTCTGAAAACAGTAATAGAATTTACTTCCCCTAAGCTATAAGTATCTCCTAATAACAAATGGGAATTTTAAAGAATAGAAACTATGACATGGGTATGCATGCAGCATAAAAATCATCCTCATTGTCAGAGAAGAATGCAATGTGAGGCAAAAATTAGAAATTTATAATAAAAGTTTCTTTTTTTAAAGAAGGGTAGTAAGTGAAAACAACCAAGAGATCTCATCTGAATCACTAAGAAACATGCATAATTCATGTGAATAATAGATACTGCTATCTAGGGATGTCTTTTTAAAAATATAATCCTCCCCCTGTAAGTTAATCAAACCATTCCTTTATGCAAAACTACTCCCTTTTTCCTGGAAGACATCAAAATGCTTATGAAAATTGGGCAGTTATTGATTTTCATCAGAAATTTAATTAAAGACACAATTACAGACAGTGAGTCAAAGACCAAATGAGATGACATATTTTGTCTGCTGCTACTTTTTTCACATCCTAAAAAAAACATACTTTTGATTTTTCCAGTGGAATTGTAGTACATTCACTCATTTTGGACAGCCACTTATTAATTGTAGTTATCATTATTACATTAGATAGATGTGCATGATTCTGAATCAAGAAATGTTAGCTCTTAATAGTGACTGATTAAATTTTAATAATTAGGGAAACTTAGTTGAATTTAAATAGAATGACACAATAGTTATTTATTTTCAGTACTATATAGGAAATAACAAAAAATTCTTCAGTTTCATATTTTTTAAAAACCAAGTGAAAATTATAAAAATTGCTTATTTATGTAATTTGCTACACTTGTTTTAAGAAGCCAATAGTATGAGAATCTGAAAATAATGAAGTGCTTTGATAATGAATGTCTTTAAATTTCCTTATCTTATCAAAAAAGTGCAAGTCTAGAGATTGCTCCAATTGTGGTTGGGTGGGACTGGTTTAACCACTCCATCATTGAGAAGGATAATTGATATTGCGTCAATCGTAAGCAAAACCTTTGCATATTTGGCTTTAAGCCCTAAACTCCTGCCAATTAAAATGCAACTTTGTGGCCCACTTATTCAGAAATGATCAAGTAACCATAACTTCAAAACTTATACTAACACACTGCATTTAAAAAATTTTGTTTTTGATTTTTCCAACATAATACAAGGAATCTTGAGAAATTAGTATTATAAATGGTCCAGTTCTATTTGCTCTTTGATCCATTTATAACCCAACTCTGTTCTGAGTCTGCTAGCCTGAGACTTAGTTAAAGCTTAACAATTTCTTCTGGACTCAAGCATCTCAAAGACAGCTGTCAAAAACAGCCATATGAGACCTTTAGATTCTGTAAAGTGGAATGGGCATTGAATTATTATCAACTTAGTGTACTTATGGTGATGGTGAAATGGGGGTGATAGATATCATGTATAACCTAACAATCAACAATTTGCTAAACAAACATCTTTGTTCAGTACTGTTCTTAGTGTTAATGAGGTTAGTGAAGAAGTGAAAGTCTTTTTAAGGGGTCTGCACCATGGAGTGATGATACTATAAGGTGAAAATATGACAATATTAACAGTACAAATGCTAACATGAGCAGTTGAGAGAGTCACACATGGACATATTAGGATATACTAGTCATAAAAGCCTTCATTAAAAAAAGAAAATTATAGGTATCATTATATACACTGAAACATAATCATATTCCTGCTATGTTCTCATTGTGCCTTCCCACCTCTTATTCTTATTTTTCACTGTTTACATAAGTTAAAGTAATAGATACACAAAAGATCCCCAGTGAATGAGTCTAGCATGGATATTGGCATGACTATCACATGTATGTATCACAAGGTTAGAGACATCCTTACCAGCAAAATGATTGTGCATTTCCTCATCTCCTGTATTCAGCAAAATGGTTAGCAGCTCTGACCGTCTTATTATGTACTCTATCAAGGTTTGGGAAATAGTCCACTGATCTTCCTCCAGATTCTAATGCAATTTCAGTAATAAATATCTTAAGCCAATGGTTACTTAGGAAGTTGGAAAAAACATTAGATAGAAAAAATTGGTCTAATTTCATTTAAAAGTTCTATCTTAATACTTTCTTCAGGGAACTATTTCTCTGCTTAGAAAATTCTGATCAACTTTCACAAGTCAACCGTTTTCTACATTGGTATGATGAAAACATCACAAAGAGATATTTTCTTCACAGAAAAGTGATGTGCTTGCTTTCCCTATTGTCACTGTGATGGAAATATGTCCAGAATCCTTCTCTGTACACTAACTTGAACATACTTCAACATATCCAGAATATGATCTTTCAACACTGTGATAAACCTATCCCATTTGTACACATGAACAATGATTAAAAAAAAAAACTAACAAATAGATTGGAAAATAAATTAGACAATAACAAGCAAACTAGTCATTTAAATTCCCCAGAGAGGTTCTCAGTGAATTGTCCATCATTTTCTATTCTTCACAGTTTAAGTGCAATACTAAAGTAAATATCTTCTTTCCAAAGAAAATCAATTTTCCTTTACAAATATATTTTATTATTAAAAAGCAACAGTTCATCATGTGCGAATAGTAAAAAAATCTGTTATCATCTCCACCTTGCTGTTTTTCATCTACATATGGATATAAGAGCTGATTTCATGAAAATAAGAGTTAAAATTATCACACATCATAATTCTGTAAAAGTACTATTTTGGTTCTTAGAGTTGGATATACTAATAAGAGCAGAGAGTGTAGGTAGGGTATATATGATTTTCTACACTGGTTTAGCACAGTTAGAGTATTCCTGAACTTGGGTGCTTCATGTTATCAGGATTTGAAAACTTGTTTCATTATTTAATTAATCTTTGAAATTCTCCATTGACAAAAAATTTGCTTTATGGAGAAAATAAGGCTTTTTTCCTTCTTCTAAACTCAGTTTCAAAATTGCACATATATCAATTATTTGGTTTGAGGAGATATCAGATGGCTCTACTCTCATTTTGTTCTTGTATGACTGTTTTTCTGGTATTTCTAAGAATGGGCTGCAGTGCTTGACAGTCTTAAACAAAACTGACTATAAAAAATTGGGAATGAGAAGGTCACAGCTTGTTCTGTGCTCTTCCATACAAGTTAGACTTGGTTTCTTTTGTTGTTTGTGAAGTTTCTCCTGCATATAATCTTCAGAGCTCCAACCAGTTGAACTTTCAACATTTGCTGATATTTTAGAAGCAGCTTTGTGTGGAGATTTCCCCTATACTAGAATAATCAAGGAATTTATTTTCTTTTTAGTATTAAAGAAACTTTTTGTTACAGATTTAACTGAGGATATTCTATTAGGTGGTAAAAGGTTTAAACAAAAGTTATTCATCAATGACCAAGTGTCTTACAGTTTTTGATTCTTTCAGCAGAGTATTGTAAATTTTCACTCCAATTATTAAAATACAAATCTAGAAACTTGGATAAATAGCAATAATAATTAATATTCATATTAATATGTGCAGCTTACAAGTATTTCTACATTCTATATTTTATATGAAACACAATTATTTTCAATGTATTGGTGCTATAGATTGAATTACTGTTCCCATTAGCCACATGAGAAAATTAAAACTCAAAGAAAAACCAAGCCAAATCCACAAAATTACTGCATTGGAGATTTGGGAAACAATCCAAAGGCTTTTGATTCCAAGTTTTCAACAGTTTTCACTCCAGCATTAGTTCTTTCTGGAAGATAATTTAGCAATGCAAAATGCCTTTCTTTAAGGCATTAAATCCCAATTGGTGGTTTATAATTTTATATTATACTATGTTAGTGTCTATTAATATTTACTAGTTTATATCCATAATCTATAAAACATACACACAGGAACAGATCAATAAGTGAGGATAACTTCTAAATTATTTGCAATTTTAAGTGCAAATACAAAAAAAAAACTGCCTCTTTTAAGAGTGGGAATCTTGGTTAAAGACAGTAAGAGTCCTCCATCATTAAGATACTGATACTGATATTACTTTCATGTAATATCCTTGGCCATTACCCAGTAAAATTCAAAGAGGATTTTTCTGATTTTTTTTCAATTTTCAATGATATTTTTTTCTTTTCTTAATCAACAGTTAAGGCATAATACAATACTAACTAAATAGTGGTCTTTGATTTCCCAATCATATTTCATAAGCATCTTTTCTCTACAACCATATTTTGGCTGCTTTGGAGAAGACGTCTACACTCACTCTCCTTATGAATCCTTGAGCTTATTTGGCATAGACTGTTGTACATATTAGAGGCTCAGTAAACAATTATAAGTTATCAGATCACAGTAGAGTTTATTTGTTGGTCTTTTGCATATTCTCATAAACAAATGATAAAGTATGTTTTCTAAAGTCATACTGTTTGATTACTAATTTTCTGTATTCACGCTGTAGCTGACTATATGTTATAAATGTACATGACCTGTTCATTGATAAAACAGCTTATATTAAAAGTCCTATTGAGGCCTCCCTGGTGGCGCAACAGGTTAAGCGCAGCTGTGGAGCTGTGGAGCTGTGGGCGGCTGCGATGCAAGTTCCGATGCCCGGCGGGGGAGATACCCACATGGCATAGCAGACCTCTCCTGCCTCTCCCGCTGCTCCCCTCAGCAGTGTATTTCGATCAATCTGCCTGTTCTGCTCCCCACTCTGTCTCTGGTGAACCCTCTCACCACCCCACACCTCTGGCCTGCACCCCAACATGTATGCAAAAATAAATAAATCTTTAAAAAAATAAAATATAAAAAGTCCTATTAACATGGGATTATAACTTAAGAAACTAGTTTCCTCTATTTGCATGAGAAATCATGTCCATAATGAAAATAAATACCTGGTTTACATGTGAAAGTTTGTAACTATGTTGTGAGGCAAAAAAGAACTATCGTTTCATCTGGAACTTAGGAAGTATGTATGTCAAAGAGAATGAAGCCAGGAAAGTGAGTCTATCTTTCCTTCATTGTAGATTGTTAAATGGAGTCACTTACGATATTTTGTTTTGTTTTTTTGTTACAGTTATTGGAATACGACCCATACTAAGATAAGAAATATATTGGTTTATCCAGCGAGGGAAATGTCCAGAAGTAAAACTAGTTTGGTTTAGGACACTTGCTCCTTTCCCCTGCAATTCTTTGTTCTGCCCTACTCTAAAAAATAATTTATTCTCAACAAAGCTTCTCTTACTGTTGCAGAATTATTGTGCATTTTCATATTTGATGTTTGGGTTCTTTTTATTTTTTATTTTTGTGTAGAAGAACTGAGGTATAGGCCAGAGGAGTGTGGGACGGTGCAGGGAGGTGAGAGGATTCACCAGAGACAGAGTGGGAAGCAGAACAGATGGATCCACTGAAATACACATTTTCATAAAATTGCTTGGAATCTGCTTCACATTTGAAACTTATGATTACAAACTTTGAAATGCTTATTACATTCAGTTTTCTTTTGTCTTCCTTCTAGAAGAAGATGCTAGGATAGACCCAAATATGTAAGCCATATATAGAGGATGAAGAAGAGAAAGACCAGGGATAGGCAGGGAGAGAGTCTCCAGACCATGATGCAGGTCTAACAACTGTGAAGGAAGAAGACAGTGTAGGAAGAGCACAGTACCCAATTCACTGAGTGCTTTCATTAAAGATCTCCAACTGATTTTGACCTAATAGCCAAATTTAGGAGACTTCTTAAAATGCCCAACATCATTGCAGGACACAGAGATTCTGGTAAGTTCTATGTCCTGTTCAAAAGTTCTTCTAAAAGTCAAACATTTGTAAAATCTAATTGACTATAGGTAAAAAAGAAAACACACACTTTCATGAAGACATAGTTTGTATTCAACATCTTTGCTCCAAAAAAATGTGTAGTTCAGTTACTCTGTGTATGTAGAGTATTGTAATATTTGTCAATTTTGACAGCTATAACTTCCTTTTTGCTTGCTAGTATATCACAGCTTGTTTGGAGACAATTATGAAGTATGTGTGCACCTCAACCAATTCAAAGTATGTTTCTGCTCCATAGGATTCTTAATTTATTAAGGGCATTGATTTTTATCATGATAACTTCTTCATAAAAATTTAGACTCTTATTATTGCTGTTAAAGCAACTAATATTAACAGAATTTTACAATAGTATTTGCAATAATAAGAGGCTTTCTCTTTAACAGAATGAAAGTCAAATGTCTATTTATTTGAATTGAATAAAAAATTGAATCATTAAAATTTAGTTAGCTGATGTTTGGTTTGCAGACTCTAAAAAACACTGATATAAAACTGGTAGCATTTAGTTATTTGAAAAACAACTAAATTCTTCTAATAATGTAACAAATGCATTAACATATATCATACAACTTGTATACATGAATACAAAGCTTTTAATTGTAAATTACCAAAATGAATTTAGAAGAACAGTTTCTGGGGGCCTCCCTGTTGGCCTAGGGGTTAAGTCTCTGCGCTATCACTGCTATGGCCTGAGCTCAATCCTCAGCCAGGGAGCCAACTCACATATGGCACGGCAGATATCTCCCTATCTCGCCCACTACTCCCCTTAGCAGTATATTTCAGCCAATCTACCTGTTCTGCTCCCCTCTCTGTCTCTGGTGAATCCTCTTATCCCCCACACCTCTGGCCTACACCCCAGTTTTTCTACATAAAAATAAGAAAAGAAAAAATAAAAAAGAACAGTTTCTGATCAAAATGTAAAATCACATTTTTCATAGCAATTGAAAAACATCATTATGATGTTTTTATTAAACATAATAAAGTTAGATCTTCTTTAGGACACATAGTCATCAATTTGTGAACTTGGCACTGATGCTTCATCATATTTGTTTCTTTCAATTTCATGTGGGTAGCAACATCACTATGATCTCAATAGAGGACGGTATATGTCAAAATATTTTGTACAAATTGCACGTTTACTGCTGTACACATTGCTATTGCACACTGCAATATTCACTGCTTTAATATGTTATCAAAAATAGTTTTTCATTTGTATTTAGCTCTTTACTGCTAAAAGGGTTATTTGGGAACACTTTTAAAAAGTGCTGATTTAGACTACACTATACGTGGCAAAAATCACTGGGAAAAATGTTCAGAATATTCTCTATGGCTAGACAGTTTGGCTCTCATTTCCTGCATATGTTCCATGAGTACCGGCTGTATCATTTCTCATGTTTATTACTGGCCCAGCCGTGGGCAGCCTTCCTGCATCTCCTGAGCTAGCAAGGACCACAGCATGACTGGCTGGTACAGAAACAGGCAGGCAGGCAGAGAACACCAGCACCAGATACTTCAACTTCCACCCTTGAACAGGCATCAGTTGACTTTAGCTGCTCATGTCTGAAATCATTTCATCAGGAAGTATAGTTCATGCTTTTCTGAACAGGAAGCATTGATTATATTACATCTGGGAAAGGGTCAGGAAAAGACAGGCAGGTATCTTATTTTCTTTTGTTTTTCACCTGTAACTTTATGTTGGAATGAATTCTTCCATTCATAACACATGCTTGGCAAATAGCACTAAAGGGGACAATGTAGAAGCTGAGGGACAAATGGCAGCTGACCAAATTTATCCTTTTTTTTTTTAATTTTAGGGCAAATAGTAATAATCTTTTAAAACATGAAAAAGTTGGGTCAAATACCAGGATAATAGGCCTAAACAAAGACATATGTCCCTTTATCTTAGATTACTCTCATAGCAACTGTTTTAGGGTACCCTTTATTTTTTTCTTTATTCTCTTCTCATTACAAGTGCGAGCATGTGTGAAAAAAGTTCATAAAATATAAACAAATGCATTAACACAAAAAGATATATGTACTTTGTGTTCATTGTAGCATCATTTATAACAGCCAAGGTATGGAAATAATGTTAAGTGTCCACTGATGGGTAAATGGATAAGGAAATTGTGGTACATAAATGCAATGTATATATTTTAGTCATAAAAATAATGAAATCTTTCAAAGATATTAAAAACATATGAAAAACATATGAAGAGAAAAGGATATATCTATTTATACTGCCATTAGCTTTGCATTTGTTCTTTTTCATTTAAAAGTGACACTTAAAGACAGACATCTTTCATTCCCATTTTGTATGTGAAAATACTGAAAAATAAAAATACTAAATATCATGCATCCAGCTAGTTAATGAAAAAATAAAATAGATTCTAGCGTACATTTCTATGTAAACTGAATTTTTCCAAAGAAAATATTTCTTTTTTTTTTTTTTAAAGATTTATTTTTTATTTATACATACAAGCTGGGGTACAAGCCAGAGCCATGGGGCGGCGAGAGGGCTCACCAGAGACAGAGCGGGGAGCAGAACAGGCAGATCAGAAATACACTGCTGAGGGGAGCAGCGGGCAAGGCAGGAGAGGTCTGCCGCACCATGTGGGATTCTCCCCGGCCGGGCGTCGAACTCGCGTCGCCGCTGCCGACAGCTCCACAGCGCAGCGCTTAACCGCTGCGCCACCGGGGAGGCCCCAGAAAATATTTCTACTTACACATTTTATAAAACCAAATGCTTGCCACTAAAAAAATAGGTCAGTTATTGTAATAAAATAGGAGCTCAGCAAAACTTTAAATTACTTTAAAATAAAGTAATAACTTTCTGACAAAACACTAATATTTGAAATCTTAACAATCTTTGAATGTCTTTCATTAATCTCAAAATAAATGTGCCTCAAATATATTATTTATTACATTATACCTCTCCCTGTCTTGAACAGTTGTTATTAGAGAGGTAACAATGTCTAAATGTTTAGTGAAGTAACTCAGTTTTGACTACTCATATTATTTGAAAATTCTAGACTATCCTCGGACTTGATGCTACACTGACTGATCTTTTTTCATCTCCCAAATTTAGTATTATAACAAAGAGATATGAACCCTGGTAGTTATAAAGAATGACTAGATATAATGCTCACTTCAGCTGATCCAATTATTTTATCTCAATGGCTTTATCATAATTAATATCAAGAGAATTCTTGACATATATAACAAATGACCAATGTCAGCTAGAGGAGACTGTTCACAAATGAATAGGATCTATTCCTTTACAGTAGTAATTGTAAGATTCTTTGGGGGGTTCATTGTTTTTCTTTGCCCCTTCTTTGTTGATCTTTTATAGTTCCAGATAATGTTTTTGTTATTAAACACTATTTATAGTATTACTTATTAACTGGCAACAAAAATTAAAACTGAGTCTGATAAAGAACTCATTTTTGTTAGATACCAACCAGAAACATGTAGCATTACCTAGGCCAAAACTGGATGTGCAAAATTTAAGCACCACAAAGCATCTCCAGTATCACAACCCTATCCCTTCTAAAGTTCTTCCTTTGTTCAAATTTCTGATACATAATCCCTATGCAGAGGGAATGACTTACATGCCTCTATTATCAAAATGAGTAGAAAATAGAAATACAATTTCTAAACTTTTCGTAGTTTATACTGTTTCATGTCTTTGATCTCTAAGCCCTAGGACTGCTGAGAGGAGTCAAAAGTTACTCTGCAACCATTTTAGACTAATGGACCTTTTCCCCACGAACAGGAACTTGACCAAGCCCATTGCGGTGTACAATAAATGTGTTGAAATAAAAAAAGATAGGGAGGGGCCTCCCTGGTGGTGCAAGGGGTTAAGTCTCAGTACTATGAGGCTATTCACAACCACTGCAGCACGGGTTCGATACCCCGCCAGGGAGCTTCCCACATGGCACAGCAGAGCTCTCCTGTCTCGCCTGCTGCTCCCCTCAGCAGTGTATTTCAGTAGATCCATCTGTTCTGCTCCCCACTCTGTCTCTGGTGAATCCTCTCACCACTCTGCAATTCTGGCCTGCACCCCAGTTCTTGTATGCATAAATAAGTAAAGCTTTAAAAAAAAAAGGAAGGGAGATGGGGGTAGAGGAACGACAGAGGGAGTAAATGAATCAGAAAAGAGGAAAAAAAGAGGCACGGAAATGTACTCACAGGAACTGGTAGGATCGATCAATAGTAAACACATTTTTTAAAAATTATGATATTATAATGCATCAGGTAACAAAATTAATTTATAAAACAATGTCCTATTCCATTATAATATCCCATCATTTAAGATTAAAATACAAATACAGATAGCAGCATGGTATAACAAAAAGAAAATCATAGAAGACTGACATTCCCTCTACTGCCCACACCTGACCTTTTGAGCATACACTCTGTAATAAGCCCTACATTGCTGCTGGTCTTTGAGCTTGTAAGAGACCAGTAATATTCATTGAAATTCCGGGCTGCAAACAATCAGTAAAACTTCAGAATTTCAATTTTTTGAGAAAACATTTACTTCATGGTTGAAAAGTTCTTTGGTTTAAGGAGAAATGAAGCAAATCCAGAATTATTTGAAAAGAAAAGTCATGCTTATAGACTCAAAATGGCAGCACTCTGTTCCAGTATAAAAATAAGGCAAGGAGTGCGTTTCTTTTTACTGTGACGACAGCAAATATGTAAGCTTCACTGCTTTCCAGTTTTCCTTTTATGAATATAATAGTTCAAAATGCTGCTTCAAGGTTATATTACTTAAAAGATGCATTGTATGTGCAAAGAGACAGTCTATGGGGCTTTTCAAAACATGTGTCTGTAACAGAGCTGCTTAGTTTGACAGAGTTTCAAATGCCAAGAGATTGTATTGAATGTAAAATCAAGTTCTGAGAGTGAAGAGCTGATAGGTGGTTGGACAGACTTGAATCTTGACAAGATTCAACATCGCTTTGTCTCAAGATGGCAATCACTCATCTCCAACTCCTCTCAAGGTTTGTGAAGAGCTGTTTTGAGACTTTCCCATGAAGAGCTTTTTGGCCCTGTACCTAAATCTGAGTGGTAGACCCTTGTGTATTTTTGAAGTCATCAGAACTATGCCATTGTGTAATTTACTACATCCATGAAATAATTCAATACTCAAATTCAAGGACGTGCAAAGCATGTTAAGATGCTGATTTCCTTTAACTGTGTTGACACTTATACTCTGATAGTACATATAGGTCTGCTTGTTGATGAAAGCTGAAGAACAATGTGAAAATACAGCACATATACAAATACACTGCAGTCACATTTTGAATGGAGTTCAGAAAAATAGTTCCTGTATTTTTCACTCTTGTAACTCCAGAGCCTACCTACCAGTGGGCTGAGAAAAGCAGTTAAGGCTTAATTTATATTCAGTTTATAGATAAAGTAATGAATAAACAAGTTATATTTTTATAGGTATATTATGAACATAAAAGATACGCAAGGAGACTGATCTGTAACCAGCACTCCCAAGGATGTTGAGGGGGTAAAAAATGTGTTAAACCTCACTCCACAGCTGTATGGCGAAGGATTCCCAGCAGCCACTCTCCAAATTTATCTTTATCATTCCTAGTCTGATTTATAAATACAGAATTATCTGGCCAAGAAACATGGATTAACATATGACTGTTACTACATATTTAGGCCCTAAGTTTGCTCTGTTAGTTAAGACTAGAGTGATCACATTTTCATATGAAACACAGGACTGGTCATCCACTCTGTTGGGAGGTGCCTAGATGGGTGCCATTCTCTGTACTTTCCTCCAAACCAGGTCCACACCTCCTTGCCAGGCTCTCAGGATGTGAATTCCTAGCTTCCCCAGTGCATAGCTCCAGATCTGTGGTCTCTGAAACCTCAGACCTCCTGAGTCAACCAACATCCCTGAGAATTATAGAGCAATGAACCAGTGTCCAGTTAAATGATCTGGTTCATTGTGGTGCACAATAGGTGTGTTAGAAGGAAAGAAAGAGGGCCTCTCTAGTGGCACAGTGGGTTAAGTCTCAGCACTACGAAGCTATCTGCAGCCACCGCAGCACAAGTTCAATCCCCGGCCAGGGAGATTGCTACATGGTGTACCAGAAGTTTCCTGCCTCACCTGCTGCTCCTCTCAGCAGTGTACTTCGGTGGATCCTCCTGTTCTGCTCCCCATTCTGTATCTGGTGAATCCTCTCTCCACCCCACATCTCTGGCCTACACCCCAGTTCTTGTATGCATAAATAAATACATCTTTAAAAAAAAGGAAAGAAAGAAGGAAGAATATGGGGAAAGAATGAGGAAGAAGTGAAGGTAGGGAGTGTGCTCGCATGAATCAGTTGTATCAATCACTACAAAATATAATTTTTGCAAAAATGTGTTATAATGTATCTGGTAAGAAATTTGTCATATAAAGGAATGTGCTCTCCCATCAAGAGTTAAAGATGAATAGTAAGATCTATATTGCCAGCTATTCTGTTTAATACCTGAGACCTTGGACAGCTTAATGTCTCTGTATGTCAGCATCCTCATCAATTTGATGAGTGCAAGCTTATCTGTCTCTGAACTTTGTTGTGGAAATTAAGAGAACTCATCTGCTTGAAAGAGATTGGCTGGTCCATCATGGACACTCAGTTTCCTTATTCTCCATAATACTGAGAAACTTCTTATTTTAGTTGATGTCCATACGTTTCCCAATTATGACTTTTTATAGACAGCAATTTGAATCCCAAGTCTCTGAAGCCCAATTATGTAGGGATGGAAGATGACAAGACTGGCTTGAAATGAAATCAGAACATTTAAACTACATTATAAATGGTAAAACAGCAGCAAAAACACACCCACACTGACCACAGGCATCTAATCATCCTTACAGATAACAAGATTACCTAGGAAGTTTATCTGGCCCAATAAGGCAATTTTTCTCTGACTAAGTGCAAGGAATTACATTCATTAGTAAGTAATCTGAAAAGAAAAACAATTTAGTTTGTGAAATGTCTGACTGCTAGAGCTATGCTAATCTTTCAATCCTCCAACTTCATCTGCTTTACAATGTACACCTATTTGCTGCCTGTTTATTTCCAAGTGAATGAAGGGGAAACATAGTTTTTTTATGTTTTTTTTTTCCCTTTTTGGGCAGTGCCAAAGATCAAACATCCTAATTCCTACCACAAGTTTATGCAGATTTTCTTCAGTTTCCCACGTACTAGTCTGCTTTTATAAAAGACTATAATTTCTTACATAGTAGGGTGCAAGAGGTTTTGAGGAATATACTCTCAACAATCATCACATTAAAAGTTTTTGTTTTAAAAATGAAGCATAAAAATTATTTTTAACTTGTATGAGAGAATTGTTTAGTGAACTCTGTTTCAGAGTAACACCACTATTTCTTCAGTCTTGTGAAAGTTTAAAGAAAATGAACAGAGGGGGCCAGACTGGAACCTCGGACTTAAGTACTTAAAACCACGATTGACAGGGCCTCCCTGGTGGTGCAGCGGTTGAACGCTGCGCTGTGGAGCTGTCGGCAGTGCGATGCGAGTTCGAAGCCCAGCCTGGGAGAATCCCACATGGCGCAGCAGACCTCTCCTGCCTTGCCCGCTGCTCCCCTCAGCAGTGTATTTCTGATCTGCCTGTTCTGCTCCCCACTCCATCTCTGGTGAACCCTCTCACTGCACCATGCCTCTGGCCTGTACCCAGCTTGTATGTATAAATAAATAAATCTAAAAAAAAAAAAACATGATTGACAGCACCACCAGACACCAATCAATCCCAAGAGCTGAATATTTAATAAACCGTTGACGCTGATGTGTACATGAGATCTACAGTTTTGTAACTTAAACATGAAAAAAAAAAAAAAACGAAAAACCAACCTGCAAAGCCAAGATGACTGAACATCACTTCTCTAGCTGTGGCCAAATTAGTTGTGGGAATGTTCTTTCTGGAATTAGAAGTCTAGATTTTAATTCTGGCTTTACCATGTATTAAGCTGGGAGATTTAGTCAATTGATTTGCTCCAACCACTTAGCTACTTATTTATAAAAAAGTAATAATGATAGTAACATTCTCATAAGAATGTTATAACAAAAAAGAATGTTGTAACATATTAAGTAAAGCATGTAAAATATTTGAACACTTATTAAATGCTCAAAGAATGTTTACATTTCAAAAGGGCCAGAATGTTTCTTGGTTACAAAGGTTCAACTTAGCTGAGATAACCACTTCCTCCATAGAGGTATATCTACCATGCAGATTAGAGATGTTATAAGGTGAGATCATATCCCTGGTTCAGGGTATCATCAACCATGGCAAGTGTTTTCCAGGCTTTTCTAAATTATTTTCCTGGAAGAACAACTAATGGACACTGGTTGACATGGGGCTTGGATGGAATAGTGCTCTCCCAAAATTCAAAGTTGATCCATCCCTAATTCTCGGCCCCGCATATATAAACAAGGTTATTGAAGATATAATTAGATGAGGTCACTCTGAAACAGGATGAAATTTGGACACAGACAGACACACCTGAGAATGCCACGTGAAGATGAAGGCAGAGAACAGGGTGATACAGCAGAAAAATGAGGGAAACCAAAGCTTGCCAGCAAATCACCAGAAATTATGAGAGCCATGGAGAAAAAGTTCCTTCATAGCCCTCAGGAGGAAAGAAGCTGACCAGCACCTTGATCTTGATCTTTAAACCTCTTGAACCGTGATACAAAAATTAATGTATTTACGCTGCCAAGCATGTGTTACTTTCTTATGGCAGTCCTAGCAATCTAATGCACAAGACCAGAGTTGCAGGTTAATTATAATTATAAACCTGTATTGGTTTACAACTGTTGTGTTCTTTAAAAGAAATGGCATAAGTCTGCCCAATTCATTTTTTAAATCTTTTACACTCTCAACCAGTGTGTGTGTGTATGTATGTGTGTGTCTGTGTAGGTGCATGCAGTCAGAGTCTCAGTAAGAAATTATTGATAACCTTGCATGAGAACGTTTTAATGAATGAGCATCTCCATAGGTGTGGGTAAGGCAAAAGGAACCAACAAGAGCCATAATAAGAAACTATCATGTTTCTCTTCCCGAAGGATCAAGAGAAAAAGTGAACTCACTCCTGCTGGTCGAGAGCTGCAGTCACAAAATAAAGACCATCAGACAGAAGCCTTGTTTTAGAGGTCAGAACCATATAGAAGCAGAGACACAGTTGTAGGAAAAAATGCTTCAATACTTGATACTTTCCCATTAGTTGATACTAGCCAGAAACCAGAGTGCAAAGAGCTTCAGGTGATGCTGTCCAGAGGTGTGAACCTTCCAGGCCACATAGCAAGACAGGGAAGGACAGAGAATGGACCTGAGGGCGAAAGGAATATAGTGGGGACTAGAGTTCTTTATGACGATTTGACTATGTGCAATAAATAGCCTGACTAAAAGTGGCTGAAGCAAAAACTAATTATTTTGCTCATTAAAAAATTTGTCTAATGATAGAAATTTCAGAGTTGGTTCAGCAGTTCAGTGATGTCAGGGCACTAGCTAACATCTTCAAGAGTCTCCTATGTTTTCCTCTCATGATCAAAGATTATTGCATTTCCAAACATCACATCATTACACAAGTACATTCAAAGCCAAGAAGAGGATCAGGGAGCTTTCTCTTTATACTTTGCTCTCTTTTCCTAAGTATGGTAATGTCTCCCAGAAGACATCCCCTTATAGATTAGTGACCAGGTCGGGTCCCGTGGCCACCACTAATCCAATCACTGGCAGAGAGAAATGCATCATGATTTTCTTGAATTAACCATTCATCTCTTGGTTCAGGTAACTCCTTTTAGGAAGTTGCCTATCCTATAACAATAACACTGGGGTGAGCAAAATAGACTGTTCAGTAAGAAAAGACATATTACTTTACTTCCAAGTCCTCAGGTCAGAGAGAGTCTCACCGTCCGCTCCTAGTACTAACCCTTCCCAATTCTCCTTCTCTTCTCACAGCTCTAATCTTCAAACTTTTTAGGCTCAACTCTAACTCTGAGCCTGGTTGCAGAGTCAGCTTCACCTATTCTCACCCTTTCTTTGTCACCAATGACCTTAGGAACCACACCTCTCCCTGCCTCTCTCTGCCTGGGTTTGCACATGACTAAATCAAGACAGAGTATGACTTCAAAATATCATTGTGACATCTTTGTCATCATCATTGTGATACATTGACATGTTGTACTCTATCACATAGAAGCAGAGACATAGCTCAAGAACTAATATTTCAAAGAAATGAATGTTAGTGGTAATGTGAAAATAATTCCAAGTTCGAAAAGTCCGAATCCTTGACTTGCAGTGTGAACTTCATTCAAGAAATCTCATAAACTACCTGGTCCTATTTCCTTCTCTTCTAGATGAAGATGTTAAGTTGGGGTGCTAACCTTAGAACTACTCACACTCACAGAATATCTAGTGAGCAGTTTGTGATGCTAGTGACATCCAAGAATTTAAGATATACAAAGAACAGCAACTAACATTTGTTTTAATGGTTTTCACCTTACTAAATGCTTTTAAAAAGAAATAGAGAAACCTAATTTTTTATTTTATTTGCAAATACATTCCAAGTTTCAACCTAACATAACTGCATTGAGATTTGCCCCTTTTCTGCTTGGTGAATACTAATATACTAATATTTCATGCCCCAGTTTCATAAAATACAAGCTAGTTTAAATGGGTTAGGTTAATTTTCATATAATGACCCAATCCCCTGGTAGCAGTTGGTTGCCATCTTGTGCGGGAAGAGCTCACATTGCATACTGAGAGAGCAATAGAATAGCCTATCTTTCCAGCACCTTATAGTTAATATCATTTCTTTACATTTCCCTCAAACCTGAAAAATTCACATTCAAATCTTAATGGTAATGACAATGTCACCTTAACATTTTCAGATTGGAGAAAATCCAGTCTTAAGACCATTTAAATAATTGACTTATATAGGTACATTTTGAATTCTAAAATTCTTAAGCAAGTTCAAAATGTTCTCAATTACGTGTTCTAAGATTTTCTGAATATATACACCTCCATTTCTGTAGTGCACGTAATACTTTTTAAGTTACTAAGTTATCAGATTCCCAGAGTGGTGCAAAAGTGATATTTCTTTCTTAGAAAAGTCCTTAAAATGATCAAACAACACTTCATCTCCTTGCTGAAATGACAGTTGGTCCCATATTTTCACATGAAACATATTAAGATTAAACAAGCAGGTGTGTCCTTGTAGTATTTTCTCATCAGCCACATAAAAATAGGATAAAGCTATCGCTAAACATCATTTGATATTTACAGTAGACAACTGACACTCCATCATTTTCCACAATAAGTCTAGAAATATATGCACTGCATTAGTGGACTAGGCAATAAACAGACTTTTATAAGGCTGGGGAATCTATTCATTACATGTGTTTGTGAGACTGGAAAGATGCATAAACAGCCAAAACAGCACAGTCCATGCAATCTTCAACTAATAAACAATTTTAAAGTACTAAAGCATGAGCAATATTTTATCACTGGATTTGAATACACTTAAAAGACGCTATTCAAACTTTGCCACGAAAACATTTTACTTGATACATTCACAACTAAAATTTGTGCTTCAGACCTAATATACATAACATTTCCTCCCATCATTACGGTTATACACAACCAAGGTTAAACATATACCACTGTTTGGATTCCATTATTCACTGTAATCATAATTTTTAGCCATGTTCCCATTTGAGTGTGAGATAAGGGTTTAAATTTGAGATAAGGGTGAGCCCTATTATGTGAAAAATGCTTTGAAGTTCAGACATGCCTGCATGATAAACCATGGTCTGGAGTTGGAGGTCAAGTCATGGAATTTTCTGTAGTTAGAGTATTTTACTGGCCATAAGTGCTATTATCAAAAGGTGTAAACAATTAAAATTCAGTCTAAACTCTCATTTCAGAACTCTTGTCAACAATTACTAATTAGTAATGATAATTATTTTTTCTAATTACTGCAATAGTTTTTTGTCCCCACCTAAAATTGTATGTATTCTGGCACCTCTCCGATCTCCTTTATCTACAAGTGAGTACATCAGTTCAGAAAGGCAATATCTTGTCTGACTATGGTAAATTCAGACCCATCTTACTGTGTTTCATCATCAAAGGATGTGATAGGCTAGAAGTCTAAACTGAAACATGGAAAAACAATTGTCAGGAATGTGGGAGTCCCATTCTTTTTTTTCTTTTTATTAATGTAATATTGGTTTACATTGTTGTATTTTAGAAGTATAGGATCTCCTTTAAGGTATTGTTCCCATATTACATCCACCACCCAAACAACCATAGTCCACCACCATAATCCTTAATGCTCCCTTCCCATTTTGTTGTTGTCCCTTCCCCTCCCCCTCTAGTAGCCTCAGTTTTATAGTCAGCTTTCTAAGGTTAGTTTTTAGTTTGATTTTATTTGGCCTTTTTGTTTGTTTATTTCTCTATAGTCTACATGTAAGTGACACCACCCAGTTGTATTTTGTCTTTCTCCTTCTGACTTATTTTGCTTAATATAATTTCATCCACCTCTACCCATGCTGCAACAAAACTTGAGTTTATATTTTTTAATAGCTGAGTAGTATTCCATTATGTACATATGCCATTTCTTCCTCATCTACTCATCTACATTTGGGCACTTGTGTTGTTTCCATAGTTTGGCTATTTTAAGTAGTGGTACAATGAACATGGGAGTGCATGTTTCCTTCAAATTAAAGTTTTGTATTCTTTAGGTAGCTACCTAAGAGTGACATTTTGGGGTAGTAAGGCAGATCCATGTTTAATCTTTTGAGAAACCTCCATACTGTTTTCCATAGGAACTGGATCAGGTAGTTCCCTTTTTCTTTGACCTACAGAATTTTTTACCACACATTCAGCATTTGTGGGGAAAACAGGATTTGAATGACTTACCACAATATTTCTCTCATTAGAATGTTCGACAAAGTAAGATGCTTCATGACACACATCCACAAAAATGATGCTTCTAGGACTTGCCTGTCTCTACCCAAAAAGGGAAAAAGCATCAATTCTCCACTGATTCCAAATATTGCCTCACTTGCACAGATAATACCAGAAAATGTTCTGAAAACTTAAGATTTAAGCAGTTCTTCACTCAAAAATTAAGGGATAGAAACCAGTCAGCGGGAGAATCAGCATGTCCCTGGCCCACCAATAATACTCAGTAACTGGAATAGTGGAGAAAGTTAAGGGATGGGCCCCATAGAAGGTATTTTACATGAATCTTTCAAGTTCTTTTTCTTTCCTGCTCTTGCTCTCCACAATACTTTCTTTCTAAACTTTCCTGCTTTTGATTTTTTTGAGGCAAATACAAATCAAGGTGTTTCGTCTTTCAAATGTCCTATGAATTTCACAGACCCATTTCTTGATCTTCATGTTTTTCTCTGGTCAGCACCTTTTGGAACTTCCTAGAAGCATAAAGTCTATTTTCATACAGATTTTCTCATCCTGCATCAGTTGAAGTGAATTGATGCTCTAGCTTGCTGGGGAAGGGGAAAATAATGGCTGCATGATAAGGGGTACAATGCTGGTTTCATCAAAGAAAGATCCTTATGTGTCATTGTATGTTCTCCTCCTTCACCCCACCTCCCATTAATCCCTGTTGATTTTATCTGATCGAATAGCTCTTAAATTCTATTTCTTTCCATTTATTCCCAAACCATTCTTTCCTGGACCATAGGATTTCCTCTTAACTTACTACACAGACTTAATCAAATCACAAGATTAATTATTCCAAACTGCCAACTATACTAAGACTTCTGGCTCCTACTGCAAAAGGACAGGATTCAACTACAAAGTAAGATCACCCTCACTTCTGATGCCTACTGCAGTTTTTTAGGGTGCATGTATCAGAGTTCAACAGATGGAAAAAAATGATAGGAAGATAGGTAAATACATAGATGGATGTTTGCCAAGTAGGTAGGTAGATAGATAGATAGATAGATAGATAGATAGATAGATAGATAGATAGATGATCAATTTATTTTAAGGAATTGACCCTTGAAATTTGGGAGGCTGGAAAAATTTAAAATCTGCAGCGTAGGCCAGCAGACTGGAGACCTAGGGAATAGTTGTAATTTGAATCCAAAGGCCATTTGTTGGCAATATTTCTACTGACTCATGGGAAGTTATACTGTGTTTCCATTAAGATCTTCTGCTGATCAGCTGAAGCTCACCCATATTATGGAGGGTAAATTTTACTCAAGATCCACCTATTTAAATGTTCATCTCTTCCGAAAGACACACCTTCACAGAAACATCCACAATGATGCTTGACATCTAGGCACCCTGAGCCAGCCAAACTGAGATGTAAGATTAACCATCAGAGAGTTTCCCAAACAGTCCTCTTGTTGGATAATTTACTAAAGAATTCATGAAACTCATGGAAACCCAGCATATATATATGTGTGTGTGTGTGTGTGTGTGTGTGTGTGTGTATATATATATATATATATATATATATATATATATATATATATATATATATATAAAACAGGGAAAAGGTACCAAAAAAAACCAAAGGAAAAGACACATGGGGAAGAGTCTCAAAGTCTCCTCAGTACATGCTGTCTTCTTGGTGTGACAATCTACATGAAGTATTGACAACCCAGGGAGCTCATGTGAGCTTGGACTTTCTATTGGGACTTCATTCATAGGCATGATTGACTGATTAATTGAGTTCAAGTCCATGAACTCAATTCCATGTTTCCCTGGAGGTCAGACTGAAATTATGTGGCCCAAAGAGCCTGCCAGGGGACATGTCGTTGCCATTAGCTGTCAGGTAAGGTCCAGAGGCTTACTGCAGATAACATATTCCTATCACTGAGGAAATTTCTATCACTGGGGGAATTCTAAGAGTTTAGAGGTGACCTGACAGGAACCAGGGACACAGGTCAGCCCTATCTTTGGGCTCGGCTTACTACATATTTGTTCATTTTCATCCACATTTAGCTCCTAAGCAATCCCACTCGCTATAAGATGCAGCTACAGTGATGAGTCCTTCATAGTTTCCTGTTGCTCTCACAACAAAATCGCACATCCTTTATTTTTTTTCCTATTTCCTCACCTTATTTTTGAGTTACATTCCTGCTTCATTCTCCTCACTGCAGGTATGCAAGCCTTCTCTAATCCCTTTATCAGAGGACCTTTGCAAATGCTGATTCCTCAGCATAAACTGGTCTCCCTTTACCTCTTTGACCAATTAGTTGGTACTATTACCTCTCATTTCTTAGCATTTACTCAAAATTATAGATTTTGACTATGTAACTAAATTTTTCTTTTCAATAGACATGCACTGAGCTCAGTTTACCATCTGATACATATAAATGAATAAATGTTTATTTAACTGTCTGTGAAGAGCATTATGTTCCAATTGATTCACTCCAATCCCTGGAATGTGACTTGCTTGAATATGCTCATTTTCCCCATCACATAATCAGCACCTATTTGTGGAGCACCTAACTGCAGAGTCTGGGGTAACTCTAGTTCATGATAATCAAAAGTGTGCCAATGGGGAATGATATTTGCAGCTGCTATGACATGTAGCTAAAGTAACAAGCAAATGGGCTCCATTAACAAGTGATTGATGTCAGTCTTCCAGTATCTTATGTAAATGTAACTGCAAACAACCTGAGAAGTTTCATTCAGATACCAAGAAATAAACTAATATTATTACCTTTAACTGAGATTTGAGTTTGTTTTCTGTTCAGGACCACAGAATTGTGAGGCACAAATTGATGAGAGAACTATCCACAGGAATCCGCATGGGATTTGGGTAATGAGTCTTGCTGATCACAACATCCTCTCATTATTTGTTCGCATACACCCCGGTGTGTCATCTCAGAACACACGTGCAGAGATGGCAAAATCAGGGCCTGGTTGTACATTTTCTTCTTTCTTTCCAACACAGATGTTCGGAGGCCCACAGGAGACAGGGCATTGTGCTAATACTCTACCACGTTTATGTTTGTGTTTATCTTCAAATACATCTAACTGGTTAGAAGCCAGGAATTTTTTACCCATAATCATGATTACAGCTCTGGGTGATATTTTGGACGTCTCACTATGTTTCTAAAAAGGTAGAAAAGTTTGCTTCTGGGAATTAGTGAGTGAACATAATGATTCTAGAAACAACAATATCATATTCATAAAGAATACAAATCAATATTTTATGGTAGAAGTTGATGTGTTTGTTACTGCTTTATTTTCTAAGTAAAAAGAGAAAAATCTGAATTGGAATAAACAGCTAACATTTGCATCAAAGCTGGAAATTTCAAATGCATGAGTTCTTTCTAAAGATAACAGAAAATAGAGAATTTGAGAAACTATAAAGGGGATTCATCATCTAGCAAAAATAGCCTTGCTTGTCCAGATGTCCAAACACCCTAATACAAGGCTTCTACTTAAATCCCTTAATGGTTTTTGAGTTTGAGAGTGACTTATCTTTGAAACTCTAGGCAAGGAGGAAAGAACACAGAAAGAAACTGGGGTAGATAAAAATAGTGAACATTAGGTACATAAAACCTTTAGGAGATGAACTTGATTTAAGTCGGTACATTTTCAAAAAGGCTGAAATACTTACCCCTGACAGTATATGGCACTAATGATCATCATATGCTTATTAGGTGCCAGGCATCGACCAGGGGCTTAAGAATTTCCTCACTTTGTGGTAAAAAAAAAATGAATCATCAAAAATGTTGAGTAATGGACCCAAAAATCAAAAACTAATAAGTGAAAATGCATGATACCAAAAAAGATTTATTCTAGTCTTTTAAAATAGAAAGGTGCCTAGATTCTAACAAAGAGACTGACTTGTCCATGAACAGCAGAACATAATTCTCTGATCTCAGTGCCCAGCACTGCCAGCTATAGTACCACACAAACACTCACTGAATTGGTGAAGAGGAAAAAAGAAAGATTAAGACAAAAAATATAGAGAGGAAAGTTTTAAGATTTTATTGATAATGTTGAGCCATGATTGATGTGTATTTAAAAATGATAATCTCGCTTATGTTTTTCCTTCAATTTTTCATATCTAGTTGCTATTGGCTTACAAATTCTTGATAAAATGTAATCAAATTTTATATCTAATTGCCATTAGCTTACAAATTCTTTTTTTTTTTTTAATTTATTTATACAAGCTGGGGTACAGGCCAGAGGCGTGGGGCGGCGAGAGGGTTCACCAGAGCCAGAGCAGGGAGCAGAACAGGCAGATCAGAAATACACTGCTGAGGGGAGCAGCGGGTGAGGCAGGAGAGGTCTGCCGCGCCATGTGGGAATCTCCCCGGCCGGGCGTCGAACTCGTGTCGCCGCTGCCGACAGCTCCACAGCGCAGTGCTTAACCGCTGCGCCACCGGGGAGGCCCCCAGCTTACAAATTCTTAATGAAATCTGAGTGAAAGGCAGAAGAGTGTTTGTAGATGGAGGCGAGTCAATCAGCAGGAACCTTTGTGGTATTATTTAAACAATCCACCATCTTTTTTAAAATTTCATAATTTTTCTAATTTCCTGGTTTTGAGTTATATTAGAGAAGCTGAATTTGCTGGATATCTGGGGTTTTCTGTGTTTTATCAGGTTTTTTTCCCCAAAGTTATATATTAATATTAAGCCAATATTTATCCTACAGTCTTTAATAAAAAGTTATCCAAAAGAGGAAATGTGTATATTTGTAATTGAATGGGACCACATTTTTATTGGTAATTATTTACATATCTTTATGGCTAGAACTACATTCAGTTATAAAATGGATCCCCGTGTTCCACCTCTTTCTTTTCCTTTTCCCATATTTTCCATGGGAGTAAAGTCAACTCTCTGATCTAATATTTGAGAAACCATAATTTCTGAACAGAAGAAAAAAAAAAACTTTCACTAAACCTTATAATTCACTTTCCTCCCTTCATGCCTCTCCCATTCACATAGGTTAGGAGGGTTTTCCCAGCTGACTCCTGTCAACTAGCACTAAGTTGTAAATTAATGTTATCACTTGTAATTCAGATTAGTTCATAGATGTCTTGACCTTTGCCATTTAGCTTAGTTCATGGATATTTTGACCCAAAGAGTGATTAATGTGACATTCCCAAGAAGATTAGAGCCAAAAGGTAAGTCAGACAATAAAACAATGAATCAGAAAGGAAGTGAGTTCGATGAACCCAACTCTATAAGAAGAAATGAAATATCTTCCAGCACAAGAAAGTTGCCCACAGAACGACATCTGTCAAAACTTCTAAGGCTGGCACTTGAGTTTTCTGATAACCATAATCTTCATGATTTTCCACTAAAGTTTGAAATGTTATCGTTTTTTCCATCCCTAGAGACTGCTATGGATCACTTTATAGATCAAAGAAGAAAGGGGAAACTATCAGTAATTTGTCAAATAAATTAGAAAGTATAGAAATTCTCAAGATACGCATCAGTTTAAAAAGTCTAGGAAATAACTTCTCAAAAGTAACTGCTTACAAGTGAACATTTGCCTTCCTAAATCACCAAGCAGCAACTTTATTGAATCAGTTGAAGCAGCTCTTCATTTTTTTTTTTCTGTTCATCAGAATTTCATTAAGCTGTTCTTTAATGCTCCATGACTTTGTTTGCTCCGGATTTACATTATTCAGCCATATCCCTTAAGCTTAATTAAGTTTGTTTGTTCATGCTTTGAGCACTTTTCTCTGTTCTACAGCAAAAGTAGGTAAAAATCAAGGGACACTCATTCATCTGTGGAGCTGTCAGTCCATCACAACTTGAGTATTGATTTGGGGGGAGGTTGTGACATTCCCTCGGTGAGCATGTCAAGTTTGTTGACGGAGAGCACTCTACTTAATTGAATATGATGTCTGTATGGGAAGTGATGAAGTATGTCAGTGATGTACAAGTCTCCCCTCCCACTGTGTGTGTGCAGTAGAGGGCAATGATATCCCATCGTGCCCTGACCAAGCTGCAAGTGCCTTGTCTTATTACTTCAGTATTTCTTCCCTTAAAGACCTGAGAGCAATTTGGTTATTCATCCAAGAGATGATTATGCATTAAAAAAAACTTGAAGCATAAAAAATCAGATGGGGATAGTCATGAATGATTTGCCACATGAGTAATAGTTTTAATTTGGTCGCTAAACTTGCAGTGTAGTTTTGTTCATCTGTAATATGGGAGTAATGATCATCCTTCCTGTCATTAACGACTTCTCAGTAGTGTTGTAAAGATTAATTTATATTCTTAAATGGATTTTCAAATGAAAGAGCCAGTGTAAATGTTAGCTTCTAAACATAGCCTTTCCTGGTCAGAGCTAGCTTTGTCTCTAAATAACATCTAAGATGCAATATGAGAAATAAAAAGTTTGTTTGACTAATAACAAAGAAATATTTTTTAGTGTGAAAAAGGAGAGTATACCTTAAACTTACACAATGTTATATGTTGATTGTATCTCAAAAAAATAAAGTGAGATAGTTTTCAGTGTGTTAACAGAAATGAAACAAAAAAATTAGCTACAGCAGTTTAGCAAATATACTATATAAATCATTATTTAGCCATTTATAGGTTTCAGATGGAAAAAAAATCTTTGGTTTTCAACCTAACAAATTGCATTGTATTGTACTGATAAGTTATATAAATTAGCCTAAAACCATTTCTTCCAATAATGTATGCAAAAATATTCTAAGGTAACATTTTGCAGAGTGGATTTTTCAAGGTTCCATTTGACTCAAATATACATTTAAATGATTGGTCACTAAGGCCTCTGGCTATTTCATATCTTACAAAATTATAAGGTGCAGACTCTCATAAATATGAATAAAAACAGGAGAAATAATTTTTTCATGTGTTGGAACCTCTGATTAAGCATTAACATTGCTATGCAGCTAAGTAACAGACTTAGTTTAAGAAGTTACAACACCAAAAAGCCTATTTCCAGCTCCTTCTACAAGTGAAGTAGTGTGTGTGAAGTTTTCTGTTCCTGTTAGTTTTCCTTCTGTCTAAATATCCTCTTCTAACTTTCCTTCTACCTTTCTGTACATTCATTCCTTTTCAGACTTTCCCCCAGATCCTGCCCCAATTGCATCAATTGTTAACCTTTTCCTTAGCATTTAAAGTTCATCCCCAACACCCCAAAATTTACTCAACCTTTCACTTATATGACCCAAAAACATCTTAAACTCAGTAAAAATAGTGAACTTAACTTCTTTTTCCCACTTCCTGCATTCATTGAAGCTCAATCTTTGTGAATGCAAACTGAATCTAGTGAGTTGTCATACCAATGCCCTTCCAGAAATATAACAAGATGTCCATGAAACTTCTGAATCATTACTTTCTTGAATAAATGTTTATTAAATGGGTACTGTATGCCAAGCATGTGTGTGAATCATTGAGCAGAATATAACAACCCAGGTTATCGGGTAGCTTGCCATATAATGGGAGAGACATATTTTAATGCAATAAGGATAATGGCTAGTCTTGAGGATACCAGTGGGATTCTGTGATAACATTTTAGACTATGCCACTTGAGAAGGATTTCCTGAAGTGATGACTGAGTTTAAATCAGGAGACTGAAAAGAGTGTGAAAATGAAGAGGGGTGAAGGGTTGAATCGAGGAGGGCATTCCAGACAGAAGAAAGGCATGTACTCTTCCCCCCCATACAATAAGACCCTAGATCACAGACTTCTAGGTCAATTGTGTCTCCTTAATATCAGATCTTCCCACCATTTTCAGTCTTCACTGCCACTTTTTCCATAGTCTACTCTCATTATTTTATTATCTTGATGGCAGGTTTCATGGACTAAATGTTTGTATACCCTCAAAATTTATACATTGAAGTTCTTTCCCCCAGTGTGATAGTATTAGGAGGTGGGGGTCTTTGCGTTGTAATTAGAAGTAAATGAGGTCACGAAAGTGGAGTCCCTGTGAATGAAATTAGTGTCCTTAAAAGGGTCACAAGACAGGGGCCTCCCTGGTGGCACAAGGGGTTAAGTCTCAGCACTGAAGCTCTAGCAGCCATTGCAGCATGACTTCGATCCCGGGCCAGGGAGTTTCCCACATGGTGCGGCACACCTCTCCTGTCTCGCCCACAGTTCCCCTCAGCAGTGTATTTCAGTAGATCTGCCCGTTCTGCTCCCCACTCTGTCTCTGGTGAACCCTCTCCCCACCCCACCCCCACACCTCTGGCCTGTACGCCAGCTCTTGTATGCATAAATAAATAAATCTTTTTGAAAATAAATAAAAGGGTCACAGACCACTTGCCTCCTGCATCTCTGCTCCTCCACAGGGGGATGCCAAGAGAAATCAGCAGTCTCAACCTGGAGGAAAATTCTCACCAGAACTTGACCATTTGGGTACCCTCATTTCAAACTTCCAGTCTCCAGAGTTGTCATAAATAAATGCCTGCTGTTTATGGGTCCCCTAGTCAACAGCACTTTGTTACAGCAGTCCAGCCTGACTCAGACAGCAGGCCACCAATATTTGTATAGTCTCAAAATCTCTTTCCTCTTCCAAAACTTTTTAAAAATCTCATCTCAAAATCTAGTCAAGTCCTTGTATTCTCTTTCTCCCTTCACATTTCCTCTGCAAATTTTAATTGTCTTCTGCCTAGAATCTCTTCCTTTTACAGAGAATATCGTGAATCTTTCAACCTTCCAGTCTTCTCTAGGTTTTATTTATTCTGTGTGTTTATTTTGTTTCTTCTTTTAATTGGAGAGCACGTATTATATTTGATACTTTTATTTCTCACTGTGGCTCACATTTAGGTTACTATCTTCCTATACATTTTGTTGGGGAAAAAAAATCTGATTTAAAATCAGATCACGATTTTTGTTTGTTTGTTTCATGATAGACAAAAGGGATGTTTCATTATTGTCGTGTCAGGCAACACCACACTGATACACGGGAGTCGGAAGCCGTGGAGCAGGCTACATAATGCAGGATGCTGCTCAAGGAACAAGCTCCTGACCTTTTTATTGATAGAATAATCATACAACATTGGTTATAGGGAGAAGGAAGATAAAAAGAAAAGTGAAGGGTGAAAGTAGAAAAAAGATGTGTTCTATTATCTATAGCATCAGAGCATGTGGGTCCGCCCCTATGCCCTCCTGGTTGGTGACTCGGTATTGTGATTGAGATCAAGCCTTAGATTCCCCAGTCAAGGTTTCAATCTTATCAACAAGGCTTCTGCTGATCAGTTTCTGGGGTCCCTGTCACATATTATACCAAAATATTTTAATCTTTATTTGATTATATTAATGGTAAGTAGACCTGAGGAGAAAATGCCAACTTAGAATTTAACGCTTACCCCCAAAAGTTTGCTCAACCTATTCACTTATATGACACAAAAGCATCTTAAGCTCAATAAAAAATAGTGAATTTATGTTCTTTCTTCCACAGTGAATGAATTACTCTTTCCATGAACATGGACAGAGTTTTCACCTTGTGGTAGTATAGTTCTATCCTAGCCCAACCTATATTCTCCATTTTGTGTCTTAATATCCTGACTTTTTTTTTGAAGGGGGGAGTCATTTTGTTTTCTCTTATACATCAAGGAAGATAACTGACATAATAGAAGTAATTGTTTAGTGCCCCTACTGACTACAAGCCTTCTAAAATCACGGAAGTCAAAAGTACACTGAAAATCAACAAGAAATAATAAACTAACAATAAAAAAGTTCAGATGTCATCTACAGCATCTGTACCCTCTCATTTAATTTTCTAATAATTCAGAGGAATGTTTTAGTATTTATATTTTATAAGAGAAAACTAAAATTCAGGAAAAATAAGAAATTTATTCTAGAACATACATTATCAGGTGAAGATTTAAGACCAGAATTGAAATCTGATCTGTTGTTGAATTACCCTGTGTTTAGTTAACACTGGTTTTATGGGTCATACAGATTGGTATCCAACCAGTTAATTTTCTTCACTCTTTTAAGTATCTCATTTACTGACTACCCCCTCCCATCTTTCTTGGTCAGTTTCAAGATTTCAACAATTTCAACATCAGCAATACTTCCATCAAGTTTAGTTTCTCAAATCTGTTTAATTCTGTTCAATAATACTTCATAGCCCACTTTCTTTCATACCTCATTATGAGCATGCCAGAGACAACTAGAAGTCCACCAAAACCTAGTCAACCTTCTGCAGTATTAAGTACACAGAAACAAAGTAGGCATTAACTGAGGAATTACCTTGTCCAAGCATACTTGAGGGTGTGGTCATATAATTAGTTCTTTCCAATATAATGTGTTGTGTGCTACTGCCAGAGTAGTTTTTAAAAATTAGTTTTTCATGTTTAGGTTTTCGAGAAAAGCCTTTATCACAAAACCATAGGGAATAAAAAAGTCACCAAAAGAAATATAGGTCCCTCAATTATAGAATTGGGCAAAAAAGCTCAGCAACCTGATAAGTGTGTGAGAATATATTTATTATATACAGTAAGAACTTGAATACTTTTTTCATTCTTGCATTTCAAACCCAGAGAGCAGTGTCTTACAAAGAGAAGATTCAAAATAAGTTTCTATCAAGTAAATTAACTATTCTCCCAAGCATATTTTGAACACATTAGACATAAAGCTAAAAACCTTCAATACTGAAACTACAGAGGGGCTTTGGAAAGATTTATTCACTGTTATCTTTCTCCAACCACAGTGAAATACATCGGCTCAGATTGAGGGAGGATTCTGGCAAATTTTATGTGATGATTCTGATATAAAAATCTCTCCCCCAGATTTTTTAAACTCTTGGGCATCCACCATCTCCAAAGGACATAATTGCCTTCATAACACTTCACAGTCACCAAAGAACTGTTTTTGACAATTAATGGCAGGATGATTTATGAGATTACAATTAATGCGATAGTTCAGAGTAAACACTTGATGAATTATCACTCATCTGGGAGATGTAGGTAAATGATGGATACACTCCAAGCATCTAAAGAACTACTCTGTAGAAAACTACTGACAACAGAAAGGTCAGAAGCAACCTTTAGCATTCCTGTTCTTCGATGTAAATGAAGAAGTAACTTTTAAGAAAGTGGATCTATGTAAGCATACTTATTGCTGAAGCTGTGGTTCTATATATGATATACAGGTACACAATAAGTATGATTTCATTTTTATCTCTCAGTTTAACTCCTAACACAAAGCCCCACTTCACCATTAGGCAGAAATTAATCTCATTCTTTTTGGTGTTCAGCATCCTCTTTCTAAAATATGAAGGTTTTATACAATGGAAAAGTATGGGATGTAGAGGAACTTAAATTTATCAGTTAAATTTATTTCATTTAGTCAATGAGATCTTGCAATGAGGGCAATCATCCTGCACGGTCGTCTATCACTTTTTACACAGTTATAAGTTTTAGTTCTTGCAGTTCTTTAGTCAGTCTGGGTAGTTGGTTAACATTTTTCTGCTTTAGCAATATTTCTAGAGGGTTGCATACAGTACTTTCCCACCCCTGCTCCTCTGCTGTAAATAGTTTATTTTATTTGTCAGGCACAGAAGATCCTTAGTAGTTAAAGTAGATGTCCACGAATATACATTGTGTTCTACAACATTCTTGCCATTCTTTAGTTAGTAAGACTTGTCTTGCTACTTCTGTATTTTCCGAGAATTCCTGGAAACTTTCTAAGATCTTTGTCCCTAGTTATATCACAAAATCATACATTCTTGGGACCGTAATCTCGTCCACTCTTGCATCCAAAAATTCCATGAGATTTCAGAAGTGTTCATTTTATCTTCAATTCTGTTATTTCTCAAGCCAGACATGCTTATAAATCTTAAGGACAGGAGGGTTTATTCTAAAATTATATTTGAATCATTTTTAGTGAAAATATATTGTCTTTGCCTAGAGATTTTTGTTTTCTCCACTCTTTCCATTCCTGTTCTTAAAAAACAAAACATATTTTCTTTCCTTGATCCAGTGATTACTGTACTAAAATCATCAAAATAGATCGGGAAAACTGGGAAAGGGTAAAAGAAAATACAATAAAAAAACAAGTAGAAATATTTTTAAAACTTAGAGTTGTCAAAATCATAAAGACATGAAATAAAATGAGAGGAAAGGGAATGGGAAGTTAATATTTAGTGGGTACAGAGTTTCAGTTTTATAAAATGAAAAGAGCTATGGAGATGGATGGTAAGGTTTCATGACATTATAAATGTATTTAATAACAGTAATTGTTCACTTAAAAATGACTAAGAGTATGTGTTTGATTGAGTAAAAGCTGACAAAAGGTGAATCTGAAAAAGGCAAGGATGTTGAAAACTCACTAGCAAGAACAAATTGACCTTAAAACTGTAGAATACAAAATCTTTTACTGTGATCCTCACATGAACATTTTCTGTCCCTTCCAATCAGTCTTGGAGCTTTATCACCTTATCCCCAGTGCTTCTTCCTTCTGTAAAATCCTGCCTTTTCCTTTCAGTGTCATTTAGATTACTGGTGACATTGAAACCTAAGGATCTGCTCTTCCTTGGAGACTGGTATAACTAGAGACAATGTCCAAAAGTGGGGGTAGGAATTTTAAGAATGGACCCTCACCCTTACCCTGAGATAAACCCACACAAATGTGGACAGTTAATCTTTGACAAATGAGTCACGACCATAGAGTGGAGAAGAGAGCCTCTTTAACAGACGGTGCTGGAAAACATGATAGCCACATGCAAAAAATAAAAGTAGATCCATACTTAACTCCATACAAAAAAATTAATTCAAAATGGATTAAAGATCTGGGTATAAGAACCAAAACTACAAAACACTTAAAGAAGACAGGGGACACACTCCAGGACATCTATTATAAGCATATTTGGAGACTGAACTCCAATGGCAAGGAAAACCAAAGCAAAGATAAACAAGTGGGACTATTTCAAGCAAAAAAAAAAAATTGTATCTCAAAAGAAACCTTTGCAAAAGACAAGATGACAACCTACAGAATGTGAAAATAATATTTGTACAACATATATCTGACAAGGGATTAATTCCCAAAATATATGAAGTATTTAGCTAATACCAAAAAAATGTAATGCAAAAAATGGACAAAAGACCTAAATAGACTCTTTTCTAAAACAGACATTCAGATAGTCTCCAGGCAAATAAAAAAGTATTTAACATCACTTAATATAAGGGAGATGTGAATGATATCTATCCACAATGAGATATCACCTTGTGAGAATAGGCCATATCAAAAAGAATGGAAACAGCAAATGTTGGTGAGGATGTTTTGAAAAATGGAACTCTCATGCACTGTTGGTGGGTATGCAAATTGGCACAGCCTCTGTAGTAAACAGCACAGAGATTTCTTAAGGAAATAAAATAGATATTCTACATGTTCCAGCAATACCTCTATGAGGTATTTGTCTTAAATAAAAGTATGAAACTCTAAAACAGAAAGACTTGTCCATCTGTGTTCATGATAGCACTGACCACAATTGCCAAGTCATGGAACCAACCTAAATACCCTTAAACAGATGAATAGATAAAGAAATTGTGGAATATATACTCAATGGAATACCATGCAATTTTTTAAAAAGATGAAATAGTTTAAAAAGATGAAATCTTTTAGGACAATATGGATGCACCTCAATGTGATCACTTTAGGTGAAATAAATTAGAAAGTAAAAAGATAGATATCAGATGCTGTCACTCATCTGTGTAATACAAATAATAAAAACACATACACAGGTAAAATATAACAGGAATAAATCTTGGACTTAGTGAAAGAATTTAATGGTTACCAGAGGGAACAAAGGAATGGAGGGAGGCAGAGTATTGGCATGGGTTGTTCGATGGGGGGTGGGTGGAACATGTGCTCATACAGAGAGGCAAATTGTAACCCCCAAATTAAAATAAACAAGTAATAAATAAAAAATACATTTGATAAGTATTGCCTTCTCAATAATCAGTGCTTTTCTTGTCACTCCCTTCCTCTAAATGGGCTCCTGGTTTGAAATCTCTATGATAACTTACTAAAATATTTTTTGTGATTTTTCCTTAGGAAAGACAAAAGAAAAACATAATAAGGGATCATATGAGAAGGGTTTAAGGATAAGCTGTTATGGAAGAATGATAGATAGGCCTGTTACATGTTTTGGCATAGACAGACGTGATGCTATTGCCGATCGCAGTGCGCTGGCTTAAACATCAGGTTGAATCATTTACATGAATGCAACATGAATGAGCATGTATTAGTAAGGATCAGTGTTACTAGCTCCTATGACTGAAAGAGTTCTCCAAATTTCAATGGCATGGCATGATTAAAGCTGTTTTTTAATGCAACTAGAATGCAATGTGGAGATTTCTGGCTGGACAATTTTCCTGGTGGTTTGCTTCCCACAGTCACTCATTTCAGGGATCCAGGTTATCTGCTTCTTGGATGATGAAGTCCCCAGTCCTCAAACTACAATGTCACTGTCTAATTTGCAAGTGTTGCACCTCACTTCTACCCTCAGACCCCTGATCTGATGTCTTATGTGGCCCTCCTAGTTGAGGGGCTAGGAAAAGATTCCTCTTGTGGTGAAAGTCTTCGATGAATGCAGAGCATTACCTCTGTCCCAGAACATTTATGATGACTCTTTATAAGACAGAAAGGCAGATAGACATCCATAAAAATAAGTTCTTTTAACAGCTGAAACATCAAACTAAAGGCTAGTTTGCTAGGGATGGAAGCATTAAAGTGACTGGTGGTCAGGCATGTGCCAGGCCAATTGTTCCAGTTCCTCACCGATGGTAACAACAATGGAATATGAAAGGGTAAAGCACAGCAGTATGTCAGTAACTATTAAGTGTCAAAGGAACAGCAGTCAGATAAAAATGAAAAATTCTCAATCGTAGTTTAGGGTTCACTTTTCAATCCTGAAACATACCTCCAGTTATTGGCTAAAGTATTTTATATATTCATATGAGAGGTTTTCCCAATTTTTTACAAACCCTCCCACCAAGTCCCAGCCCAGCATAGCTAAACACAGATATACACAATGGAGGCAGAAGTTGAAGTCTCTAGGAAGTAGAAATGACAATGAAAATTTCAAAAGCAAGCAGAGACCAAAAAGGAGGTCTGGCTAATCTCTAAAATTAGAGAATACCAGGAAAGGTTTAAATCACTAAAACAGGAAATACGGTATTTTTAAAATAATTTTTTAAGTGGAAAGAAAAAAGAGCAGAGTTTCAAAAAAAAAAAAAAAAAAAAACAAGAGGTGATTGTTCTGATTTTCATGCTAGGATTTAAATTTAGCTTTTAAAATTTCCCTGCTCTAACAGTTTTGACATTTTAAAAAAAGAAGTTTTACAAAGTTAGATATTTCCTGTTGCATTTTAGCACTCTGTGTGTTCAGTAAAATGTCATAATGCCATTAAGTCGCCTTCTCAGACATGCAATTTTATCCTCTTACTGCGAGGGCCTAATGCAGTGAGTGCTTCAGGGAGTACAAGGTAGAGCCTCGGGCCTGGCAAACAGTTTTCAAATCCTTGCAGTTGGGTTTGAATTTTAATATTGTGTTATTAAGAAAATGACTCTCAATTAGTGTGGTATTTACCCTTTCTTGTTTTTTTCTTTTTTTTTTTTTTAACAACACCTATCTTTTCAAAATCTGTATCCATAAAATACATTCTTTAGTTAGTAATGTGCTTAAAATTAATACCTGAAAAATAGCATTTTATCATATTGCTTTCATTATGTGACATAACCAAGTGTGTTGCTAGGCAACTAGCTATGGCTTTTGGAAAAGTGCATACTTTATAATCGGTTGCTTTAGGGGCACTTTTTCAAAACAAATAGAATAGAGTTATCTAAAAGCATCTTCTGAAAGTCTATATAGAAAATGATTTTCTTTTTAAAGTCAACATCTCCAAAAGTGAGGAGATACTCCTGTCATATGAGGACTGCAGTTTTCATTTCCTTTCAGAATGAGAGAGAGACCTTAAATCTGTCTACAAACATTCAAAGAGCTAATGAAAGTATGAGTTACAATTTATTCATTATATTCAGTTTTCATTCAAATAATTCTTTGTTGAGTAGAAACATATTAGAATCATTGGGAAAGACTGAATTAAAAAAGAAATAGGCTTTAAATAAATAGGAATAAAGTGAATTGTTAATGTTCTTGTTCTGTCTTCTAATTTCCTAACTATTCTCTCATACACAGAAATAATTATTGAACTTTAAAGAAACCATTTTTTTTGGTATACTGGCCTGTGTCAGCAATGATTTAATTTAGTGTAGAGGGGATTATTGCATTAAGTATAAGTTTAGAATATATAACTTCTACAGTCTATTCCAAAGTTTCTATGGCACTATAAAATGCTGTATTTTATTCTTTAACAGGGTACTTTAAATGATAAAGTGATATATGCCAGCTGTGGAAATTGTAGGAAATATAGAAGTTGCATATAAAAGAAAAGATTTACCATGCGTATATTAAAACTTAGAAAAGAAAAATACTATTAATATGTTAGTATAAAACTTACTTTGAACTTTTTTCTTCTACATGTATTGTTTTAATTTGGGTTATACATTTTTGTTTTTCCTTTTCTATCACCACATTGATATTCTATGATATGTCATATATATTATATTTATACTTTATCAGTTAGCGTGATATTGTAAGACCTTTTTCATTATATAACTTCTTTGAAATACATATTGAATAAGTGAGTGACAGTCCGTAAGATTGTAATGGAATATACTTAGTAATTCTACTTAACTGGAGTTTTCCATTATTATAAATAATGTTGTAATAAATGTCCTTATTCATAAATCATGATCCACATCTTTGCTGCTTTCCTTAGGGTAAGTGGCTGGAAGTGAATTTACTGAGTCAAAGGATGGACATTATTGTAAGACTGTAGATATATATTTCTAAGCTATTTTTTCCAAGAGTAGAAAACTGCTTTCTTTTAAAAAAATCTACTAGCAATGGATAATACAACCTTGTTGATATGGGTATTACTGAATTAAACATTAAGTCAGTTAGGAGAGGAGTAGTCAATTGGTTTTTTTGCAGTTTCTGTGAAATTGAATATAATTTTTCTTATTTGTTTTCATCCTTATTTTTTATGAATTTTGGTCCTTTGTCCACTTTTCAGTTAAAGTAGTCAACCCTTCTTTCTTAATATTACTTTCATAAATTTTTAAGCTACATTGATTGGGAAGACGCTTCTGAGAGAGCTAAGAGACAGCTGGACTCTTTTTGTAGTTATATAATGGAAATTTCAGGATGTTGAAAAGAATACAGCCTAAGCTTTTTCTGTCTCCCACTTTGGATTTCACCTGGGACATGCTATGTCTGCACATCGCCGCTGTTCTCTCCTCCTGGCGCCCCACACTGAGCCAGCAGCCCTACTCTCTCCCATCTGTGCCCACATGACCTCACCTCCCCTACCCAGCTCCAGTCCCTTGGTTGTGTGGTTCTCTAGTGCAGTCCTCACGGTCTCCAGCTGCAGGGGTGCTGTGGGATTCTCTCCTTGGTATCCCCCTCCCTGATTATTAGTTGTTCTTCTTAGAGCAAGCAAGGAAGGAGCTCTGTTGCCATCTTGGTTAGTGTCCACAGAAGATATTTTCAATGCTCATATTTGATGAAAGATTCATAGATCTGGAATACCTGACGAGCTTCTGGTTGGGAGCAGGGGCCCTACTTCTACTGACTTGTGGGTGTCCTGCACCAACTTCTTTCTTGGCCTGGGCCTGAGCTTCCTAATTTGTAAAGGCCTTGCCCAGTCTGCAGAGTTGCAAATGAGGTCCTCTGGGGGCGAGTGAGGATGTAGTTGTACCTGAGGAGGAGACTGGGGCTGCCCACAGCAGTCTTCCTGCAACCCTGGGGCTCCACAGCGGCACTCACTGACGCTCCGGCACAGCACCATGATGGCTGCCTTTGGGCTATGGAATGTCGGGTCTCTTGGTTTGTCCTTGCTGTCACCTCCCTGGTGTTGTCCTTGGGGACCATGAATAGGGGTCTCACTCCAATGGCCTGGATCACCCCCCCATGTCTATCTTTCTGCTGAGGCAGAACCAAGACCTGGACAGAGGGCCAGGCTAGGAGTCACCACAGCACCATCTAGCTTTATATACCTTATTATAGGGACTGTTAGGCATTGGATGCTATGTAGCCAACATATTTGTTTCAGGCATTATGTTTTAAGGAATTCTGCTTCCTTGGTGCTAACTGTTGTCTTTGCCTCTTAAAAAAAAATTATATTTTTTTGAAGTAACAGATTGTATACATACTATGTGATTTCAGAGACACAGGTTTGTTTACATGTGTTCAGATATTGTCATCGCTTCTAATGAGACGTTCTCATTCCCACATTCTGCCAGTTGGAGTAGACTATGAGGAAGCTCTAAATGGAGGTAGAGCTATAGGAAAGAAAGTTCCAGAGCCTGGATCACCAAGCGAGGAAGCACTGCCCACTCGCTCCAGCAGCTCCTTGGATTGTTGTTTGTGTGAGACACAAACCTGTAGAGATTTGAGTATGTATAGACAGGTGGCTCTATTTGTGATAACAGCTGTGTATAGTTCAATAACGTACTGATAACCTGTTCTCTGAGCAGCATTCATTTCCCCTGGCACCGCAAAGGTAAATCTCAGTATTCACTTGATCTTGGGGCAAACTTAGAAATTTCTACCCATAAGTCATGGGCAATCTCAGAGACCACGACCAGGCTGCAGCTTCAAAAGCAGGTGTGTCCCATCCAAGTACTAACCAGGCCCTACCCTGCTTAGCTTCCGAGATCAGACGAGATCGGGCGCGTTCAGGGTGGTATGTCCTTGGGGGAGGGGGGAGGGGAGGATAAGGGCACAAAATGGAAGAGAGGAGAATACAGGGGACCATGGAGATGGATCACGGGTGAATTGGTGGTGGGCTGCCCAAGGGGAATACAAAATGTAAAAGACACAAATAACAATAAAAAAAAAAAATGGAAAAAAAAAAAAAAACAAAAGCAGGTGTGTTCTGTATTATCTCCCTCCTGAGCAGAAGAGATTGACTTTTGTGACAACAAATCACAGATGACTTACACCATTAAGAACTCAATGGTAAAGTCCATTTGGAGTACTGGTTCGCTGATCACCTGTAAGGCTTACAAGACAGTCTCTTATTTCAGTAAAATTTTAAACAAGAGGGGTTTTTTTAAACACAGAAAGCAAAAATTTTCATAGAATTTTAACAATACTATGCGCCCTTCTCCCTATTTTAATATGTTATTTTCTGGGAGGGTTGAAATGTAATAGTTTTCTTTTTCCTCCTTATTTATCAATTGTCCAAGGAAAAGATGAAGGAAAATATCAGTTACATAGTAGAATGAGGATGTATAGCTCTCCTAAGTGAGATCTAATTGGAACAATACTGTGGCAAACTTTTATAACATTTTCATTCCCAGGCCCCACACCTAAATTCTATTTCTGAAAATTTGACATGAGTCACGGAGATGCATACGCTTAATATCTTGCCTAGATGGTTCTGATTACACTTACGCTTGGAAACACATGCTTTACTGTTTTAAAAAATCACTTTAACGTACTCAATTATAAATTTCTGACTTCTATTAATTGAAAATCTCCACCCTTACTGCCATCCTGTTATTTTTATTATTTAATAATAAATTAAAAGATCTTTATTTCTTATAAATTAAGTTTTTCTTTCAAATTTTCTCTTAGATTTATGCATAAAATTCTCATTCAGTTTTATATTATGTTACCAAAATTGTTTCCATGTTACTTTATCCTGGTTTCATTCCTCATCACAATTTTTTATACTGCTTACTTCCTTTCTTAAAAACTATATTGATGCGTGTTTCTGTTAGCTTGATAGATCCCTAAGTAATTTTTTCAGGATGACTACTTAAGTGGTGTAATGTTCATGGCCTTGCAAGTCAGAAAATATCTTTCTTCTGCCCTTCCAAATAAATGATAGTCCTCTGGATATAGAATTCTTGGGCCTTAATTTTTTTTTTTTCTTTCAAAGCTACTGCTGTTTCTCTATTGGTTTCTGACCTTTCATGGTCATTAGAAAAAGAAATCTAATACCAACCTCATTACATTCTTTGAAAGCAAATCATCTTTCCTGCTGTATATGAAGGATGTCAGTTTTCACTAAATTTTTCTGGTGTGCGCTGACCTCTTTGATCTGATAGCTCAGTGTAGATCAAGAAGAGAAACATTATTTGATTACCTGTTTTTCAATATACCCTCTCACATAACTACATTGCTGAGTTCAGCAATTTCTAACTGAGGAACTGAGCATGCTGGTTAAGGACACTGGTATTTATGCAGACAGACCTGGGTTAGTGCTCAAACCCTACCACTACTGGTATGTGGGTTTGCACAAGTCACCTAACCCTTCTGAGCCTCAATTTCCTCATCTGTAGAAGTGGAAACACTAAATGCTTGTCCTTTGTTGGATTATTATAAAGATTTACTAGATAATGCATGTAACAACTGACAAACGTCCAGTACTTACAAAGAGTTCAGTAAGTGCTAGCACTTTCCTATTGCAATAGTAATATTAATGATTAGTCCCTCCTTGTCTTGTTAGCCTACAAAAATAACAAACAATTGCTAACAAAAAGATGTTGGTGACAGATAGGTAGATAGATAGCTGATAGGTAGGTAGAGTTATAGATAGATAGATAGATAGATTAAAATGCTAGATACACACTGAAAAAATTTAAGCCAATTACTCTGATATATTTTCTTTCCAAAAGAGTTCTTTTATAACAACTCTAAAATGTGATCAAAACAAATATGGTATGGCCACTGTTATTAGCTTTCATTACCCCATTGGGGATTTCACTGAAATCTGTACAACTTCTTCATGGATAATCTCTATTGAATTTAAAGAAAGTTTTTCATCAACTTAGTTTCTGAAGTTTAGCAATAAATAGAGAAGAAGAACATAAATACCAAAAAGTGACATTCTCATGAGCAAGATACCAAACATATCATAAAATCAAGTTACTACTGTTCTTTGCTTCATTTCCAATAAACAATAAAATTCATTTCCATTAACAATAAAATTTTGTGTTTAACTTATTTTAAATTGTCAATATGTGGCACTAATGTGCATTTGTGGGGGAGGAAGATTAATTCTACATTAGGTTAATAAATCATTGGAAGCCAAATCTGATCGCATTAAATCAACAAAGTAACAAAACAGAGACAAATTTCAGCATGCAAAATTGAGTCAAAATCTTAAATTAAAAGAAGGAAAATGATTAACAAATATATCATAAAGTAATGTTTATAAACCTTTACAAAAAAGTTTGGCTATACAAAGAACAAACGTATAGTGGAAATAGACCTCTTATCTCTAGGAAACACATTTGTTAGGCTTAGAAACAAGATATAAATTATGTATACCATTGCTGCAATGAAAAAATACAATTGTTGCTTGAAAAATTCATTAAATTGTAAATAAATTGTAGCTAACCCATGAGTTTGATTATTTATCTCAGGAATTTGTTTGGGGAGCATTTGCATGCTATAGGATGAATAGAATTAAGGTACAAAGTATTTTGACATTTTATCCAATTTGAAGATGCAAATCACACACACATACACAGACTCATACACACACATACATCGGGTGTGTGTATATGTAGTGGGAAGAGACAGAGAGAGAGGCAGAGAGAGGGAGAGAGGGAGAGAGAGAGAGAAGGAGACAGGGAGACAGGGTGAGAGAGAGCTAGTTAAAAGTAGGCCCCAAAGTCAGAACTATACAAAAAGAATCAAGTTGACGTTATAGAAAGCAGAGGGATGATTTTCTTGCATTTTAATCTGATTAAGCAAGCCACAAAATGCCAAATAATCTGTTGTGTAGGTTGTAGAGATTAAACCTAAAAGATATATTCTCAATCTGTTACAGGACAGGGAGAGGGGCACCCCAGAACCCCCCAACCTGCCTGCTCTAAATAAATTCTGCCTTCTGCCTCATCAAGACAGAACATATAAGATCTTTAATGGAAAGGAACTTTAATACAATTAGTGTACAATACAGAAAAGATAAAGAATATAGTTTCCAAATCAGGCACCTAAAGTTACCCATCCCCTCGTGGGTAAAAATCCAGCCAAACAGGATTGGCACAAAGCAAGGCCCAAAACCCTTCTACAAGTCTAAAGTACTTTCTGGCAGGGACCCATAGAAAAGGGTCAGAAACAGCCAGACAAGTCTGGGAGGAAAAGAGCAAAATCAAAATCAAGATAAAAACCGCCACTGTTTACCTCCCCACGGGTCTCTCACCCATATCTGTTTCAACCAGTCCAGAACCAAAAAAGCAAGTGCAGCTTCTTCACATGTCTCTCTGCTCCATGTGCCTCCTCCAGGTCTCCTTCTTGCTCTCCATCCTGCCTCCTTCCTACCCCAATCTCCTCTCCAGCTTCTTCTCCCCCTTCCTCAGCAACACCCTCCTCTGGGTAGGGCAGGAAACCTGAAATCTCCCCTTTTCCTGGGGATCACCCTGTTACAAATTTGGTAATTGATTTTTAAGGGACTTGAAATGGCATCAAAAATTCAAGTAGATAACAAATATCTGCAATTGTGGGTGCTAATTGCAATTCATGGCACTCTTTAAGTTACTTGAAATAACTGGATGGGATTGTTTGTTTTTTCTTGATCCCCATCATAACAAAATATTTAACTTTTTTCCCTCCAGTAACTAAAGCCAGTAACTATACTGATAATCTCCTCATGTTCTAAAGAAATAACTTTATCAGACTCCATTAATATTCTTCCACATCTAAAATAAAAGGCAATCTAATGGCTTAAAAGTGTCCGTCTCCTTTGTGTTGAAGCACATAGAGAAACTGGGTATTTATACCAGAGTTCAGACACTATAAGAAGAAATGCAAATTAAAAATAAGAAGCTTAATGCTCCCTGTAGAATATAAAGAAAGTGATCACCCTCCCTTCCTTTTTCTTAGAGCCTTTACCTAGAAAAGGAGTATGCACTTTCTCTTGTCTTTGAAATATATATAATTCCTTTTGGAGACTAGATAGGATTTTTGTCAGCTTTCTGACCTAGATCTTTCCTAAGGTAGCTAGCAGTCATCTCTTTGAAATGTAAATATTAAAAGGCATTTCACCCCTGTCTCCCAATTTCTGTGGAAGGGTGGGACCTAAGTTCTGTGGCTGCCTTGCTCCAACTTGCAAAACCACCTTCTGTTAAAAAGATGAGAGGTTATTTCTGCTCCAGATAAAGACAGCACAAATGATCGTTTTACCAGATAAAGTTCGGATGCATTATGTATGGCAGATGTCCTCTCACTTGAGGACCAGTTACTGTTTATCTTGAAAACATGTCTGTATGGGATTGTATTTTCTTGACTGTAAAAAAAGGGTAAGATATCTTTCCATCTTTGAAATTTTTTCATGGATTACACATGAGGTTTATCTCGTTCTCGGTAATGCTTACTATTGAGTATTATTGAATATAACTCAATAATATAGTATACTATATTTGTAGGGAGGCTTTCTGAGTTGGGAAAAGCTTTTGTTTTTAATTGTATTTTCTGGACAGCTCATTTCATGATTTGGAGAAAGAGATGGGGCAAGTTACCTAACTGATCTACATAGATGTTTTTGAGAAAGATAAACAATTCTTCATTAACATATATATATATATATAAATTTAGAAGGCATTTTTACTGACATTGACTTCCAATTAATTCTGTTCAGAAAATGGTCCATTGTCTTCACCAAGATGGAGTTCAACCATCTCCTTTGTAAATTTCACTGAAATATTTTCTTGCTGGCCCCTACTTTAATTTAGAACAATCTTTCTCACTTATTCCTAAGGACTATTTAATTCAAGCTATTTTACAGTCATTAAAATTTATTTTGTTTCTATAAAACACGAATGTATGTTATTGGCCAACTTCACAATGGAATGCATGATCATAAATACATATATATCCATAACTATATGTTTAAAACCAACAAGTTCTTGCTATAGTGCAGACATGTAGAGAATTGATTTGAAAATTATAAGGCACAATTTTGAAACTTGAAGATCATTTTTCCTTCAATTAAAAAAAAAAAAGAGAGCGAGATTTTTGGATACACCACGTAAAATATCCATGTACTCTTTCTAAAAAAAAAAAAAATTACCTGAACAAATATTCCAGTCAAAATAAAATGAAACATAAGAAAGCTACAATGAAACAAAAGAAATATATGAGGATAGAACAAACAAACATACAAGAAGCAGTGGGGAATAATTCATCTATAATACCGTTACTATTAAAGATGTACTATTGAAATGAGGGGCAAAATTTAATATAAATATGAAGGTAAGAGTGTAAACAAAAACTTGGCAATTAAAGTCAGCCTGTCACAATGTGTTGCCATTTTAACTGTGTGACCATAAATGCATTTTCCAATAGGCCTTGACTTGCAAGCAGGATACCAGACACTGAGAAGGAGGATGGTGAGAGGAAGGGAAGAATCCAGAAAGCCACATTCCTATATGTGGGGAGAGATAGGTGTCAACCTAGGGTGAAACAATAGTTATTATCTACCCTATAGAATTGAATTTGAATCTTAGAGGATAATTAATATTAGTCCCTTATTAATTCCTCATTTGGCTAAATTCTGGAATTGGAAGCATTCATCAAGATGTGACTATAGATACCCAGAAACCTGAAGCTGACACAAGAAAAAAGAAAATACACTAATGTTCCACTGGGAAATTTCTCTTTGGGATATTATTTCTACTGGGAAATAGTAACTAAATTTTATCTTTAAACTTGCATATGCACATTTTCTTGATAAAGGTGAATTGCTGCATTTGGGAAAGTTGTAATTTTAATTTTTCAACATATATTTCTCAATTATTAACTGGGTTTCAGTCTGGTTTCCTATAGATAAACCCACATTTTTTATACACTACACTTTCTATTTTGTATTTTACAGTTTGTAGAAATGTATTTTGAAATCTTTGAAGACCTAACACATTTTGTCCTTTAAGACTTTCTCTCCTTCTTATCTTGTCACATCAAACATGCTAGAAAATTTTAATAAAAGATGAACATTTTCATTTTAAGTCTTCTGTTTCACTGCAAAGAGAGCGTGCATAGTTTAGAGCAAGGCATCAACTAGCACAGTATTTGGGGGATCCTGACAAAACATAAAGATGGAGGATTTCACTGTGGGATAAAAGTACAATAATCCAGTATCAGGAGATCATGGTTCTTTTTCTGACATATTTGGCAAGCACTGAAGGTTTTTTATATTCATTCTCTCTTTGATGAAAAAAGAATACCAATTCTTGCTTGGTCTAATCACAGCATTTGGTGAAATGCATATAAAATAATATTAGTAAATGGATTTTTAAAAAGCTAATGCAAGGTTATTTCCATTTAAAAAATATCGATTTAACCTAACATTGAATAATCCAACAGCGGCTACAGAGAAGACATGCTCCCATCAAAGTGCATTGCTAGAATCACACACATTGCTGAATCTAGGAAGCACGTGACCATGACTCAGTGCACTCAAGCCTCCTTCCAGGCGCTGAGGGCCACTGTTCCATGTCTCTTCATTGTATGAATCTGTATCCTCCCCCTACAATCTTCTTACCTATGTGAGACCCCCACAATTTTCTTACCTATAAAAAATACTATCAGCAATAGTAAGTTCCTCCTTCAGTACTCATAAAAGACATTGATAATTGAACCTAGAAAACAGTCTCTCTGAGCTCAGTGTCAGAATTCTTCAAAGCAAAGCACAGCACACAGTCTCAGTAAACACAAGTTAACACTAAAAAATTGAAGCTCTTGAGCTACAGCTTCAGTTATGTATATTCTTCCAGTTGTGGTGTGTGCATTTTAAGAGTGATCTTTTGGAGGCAATGTTTTCCTGCATCGATCACCTTCTTAATGAAAAGTGTCATTCAAACTGGTTAAATAGATTGCAGATTGTATTGTATAGCTAATAAAGAATGAAGGGCAAAGTCGGATTTGGAATACTCTACATCTTCAGATCACAATTGTCTCTTGTTCTGATTACACTGGGCAACGAATTTTTACAAAAGTCATGTTAGTGAAATAAAATTAGTCATTTTCTATCAATTTGTATATGCTCAACACAAATATGACAGTTAAATTCTAATTTTGGCTCTAGTTTTTGTTTTTTTTGTAATCTGCAATAAATTGATGTTTACATCACAAAATGCATGCCAATAGTAATAAGCCTATGGTTAATACCTGTAAAAAAACAAGTCATAGACTACTTCTTAGATTTCTTCACTTGTCTCTTGTTCAGCTGTTCGGGAGCATCTCTGGGGAGTGTCCAGCAGTAGTCAGCCAGAAATGTAGTGGACCATTTTCCCTGGTATCTTTGTTCCATTGATGCGATATCTTTTTTTTTTTAAAGATTTATTTTATTTATACATACAAGCTGGGGTACAGGCCAGAGGCGTGGGGCGGCGAGAGGGTTCACCAGAGACAGAGCGGGTAGCAGAACAGGCAGATCAGAAATACACTGCTGAGGGGAGCAGTGGGCGAGGCAGGAGAGGTCTGCCGTGCCATGTGGGATTCTCCCCGGCCGGGCATTGAAGGCCGGGCGTCGAACTCGCGTCATGTGGGACTCTCCCCGGCCGGGCGTTGAACTCGAGTCACCGCTGCCGACAGCACCACAGCGCAGTGCTTAACCGCTACACCACCGGGGAGGCCCTGATGCGATATCTTGATGAAAACATTTGCCATGTTCATCACTAACCATACCACAGTTTTCAGGGAAGAAATGCAGGTGGGAAATGAAGGAAGTGGATCTTTAGAGACATATTGCAGCCAAGTTTCTGATACTGCATCAGCATGTCTTCTACGAGCTCCTTGTAGTTTTCTGCCCTAACATTCCCAAGACATTTTGTAGACACTAGGTGAAAAGCATTCCATGCTTGTTTTGCATCACCCTGCAGCAAGTTGTTGAACCAGTCATCTTTGAAGAGCTGTTAAATCTGAGGACCCACCAAAACTCCCTCTTTAATCTTTGCTTCGCTGAGTTGAGGAAATTTTTCATGCAGGTATCTGAAAGCTGGCGAGGTCCGGTCCATGACTTTCACGAAATTCTTCATCAAACCTAGTTTGATGTGAAGGGGTGGTAGCAGGATTTTGTGAGACTCAACCAGAGCTGGGTGCTGGATATTCTCTCCAAATGCTACATTTTGTCTGTGAGTCCATTCCTTCCGCAAGAAGTGCAATTCACTTGTTCAGCTATCCCACTCACATTAGAAACACATGTATTTTGTATATCCCTGCTGCAGTCCCATTAAAAGGGCAACTAGCTTCAAATCACCACAGACATGCCAGCTGTACTTGTTACACTCAATGGAATTCAGTAGCTGCTTTAGGTTATCGTATGTCTCTTTCATGTGGACAGCATGCGCTACTGAAATAGAAGGAAGATGGTTTCTATTGTGCAAAAGCACACCCTTAAGACTCAGTTTCGAAGAGTCTAGAAATAGTCTCCATTCTTGTGAGTCATGAGTGATTTCTAAGGCATTCATGAGGCCCTCAATATCGGAACAGAATACCAGAGTGCTTTCCTTTCTGAAGAAAGGCTCCAACTGCTGGTGGTGCTTTTGATATGAAGTAATTGTGACATCTTCTTCTAGAAGACTTCATTGTTGGAGTCTTGATGCTGGCAATTCTGCCTTATTCTTGGATAAGTCCAAATCACGAACCAGGTCATTGCATTTTTCCTGTGTTAGTCTGTGTGGAGTTGATAATGCACCACAGTGAAAATCTGGATCACTGCATGCTGATGGAACAGGAGAACAGGTCGACTCACCCTGTCCTCATCAGATGAATCAAGAAAATATTCTGCTGGAGGTTCTGCAATAGGAAGTCCCTCACCATGTGGAACTGGTCTCAATGCAGATGGAATGTTTGGGTAGACTATTCTCGACTTCTTTTGCTTTGTTATTCTGCCAGAAAGAGGAGGAACCAAGCAGAAGTAACAGTCTTTTATGTGGTTGCTTGGCTCTCTCCACACCATGGGGACCGCAAACGGCATGGTTAGTCTTTTGCCATTTAACCACTGTGAAAGCTGTGTTGTCCATGTAGCACAGCATATATGTAGGGGCCATGGCTTATCTTGGTCACCAACCTTGAATCCGAAGTAAAGATGATAAGCCTTCTTCACTTGAGAAGTGATCCTTTTCTTCTGGTTGGCAAATGTCACTTCCCCACAAGTAGAGCAGAAATTGTCCACGCTATTAACTCACTTTCAAGGCATGACTGTTCTGTATTGTGCCTAAATGGATCAAATAATAACAGTTCTATGGAACAGTAGCCTAAACTGTCTTGCACGAAGTCTGAAATATTTTCACTGCTCAACCTTTCTGACAAGGCTTTCTGTAGTGCACTGCTGACGTCAGCTTACTTGAGCTGCCGCCTGGCAGCAGTATTGCATTGCATCAGAAAATGATGCAATCAACTCTGGATGATGTGTGCATGATGGTATTATGTAATGTGATGCAATATTACATCATTCTAGGCTGATTTAGGAAATTGTTGCAGCCCTACTGGATAAATCTACACAGTGAAACATATAAAATGAATTATATGAAATATCTTCAAAACGAGAGCTAATACAAAATTTTCAGTGTTATGTTCATGTTCAGCACACCAAGATACTACAGATTAGTGCCTTTTTAAGTCAGTAATGATCTCACTGTTGACCAGTATTATCTGTACATGGACCTTACAGACATAATTTATTAGGAAAAGGGAGCCATTGAGAGGAACAATAAAAACAAGATTACAGATTCGCATTTTATCTTGCACTTTCAAAGCAAGCAAGAGATGGGGTGGGGGGAGGGGTGACCAGAGTACAATTGTTGACAAATGGCAGGGGGCTCAGCTTCTGGAAGGGAGATTAAATCTCTCAGTCACTGACTGAGTAAAGAGAGGGGAAGATTACATTGTGCAGAAGGAACACTTGAGAGGATTATGTTCATTTCTAGAGAGACATTTCTTTCTTTTCAGATTTCATGAGCTCCCTATGTAGAAATACCTGACAGAGTCTTGTAGCCCAGTAAGAGATCCAGGCAAGAGATGGGGTTTTTTACCTTTCTACTTGCTGTATAACCACCCCCTACAAACCGTAGTAACTGAAACAAGAATCACTTATTTATATCTCAGTGTTTGCAAATCAGGAGTTGTGTGAGATCCAGCTGAGAAATGCTTCAGTTTTATTTAGCATCTTCTAGATCATTCAGTTGCCTTATTAAGTCTGCAAAGTGAACACTACTGAGATGGCTGCAAGGCTGGCTCACCAGCCTCCTCTTTTTCCTCTTCTCTCTCTTTCTCCATGCCATTTCAGGGACTCTGCTCATGGTCTTTCTAGCAATGTGGTTCAACAATTTACATAATAGGATAGGCTCACTGTGCCTATCCTAATTCAAAAGGTGGGGGGAAATTCTCGATAAGACCTCACAAGAACTCGTGGTCACTTTTAGTGTTCACGTAGGGAGGATTTTCATTTTATCTCTCACTGAGAAATCACAGGCTACATAAAAGTTTCCCTTTTGTTTTACCTTTGTTCTTTTTAAGAAGTCAGTAAGAAGAATTCCTAAATTAATAATCAGCTTTAAAATGGACAATTTAAGTGATCATTTTCCCTTACTTAAATCAATCTTTTTCTGAAACTCTCTACATTTTTGTCTCATCATTTCCCAAAACACAATTGTCTGTTTTAACTAAGTGCTAGTCATCTAGGTTGACTTTTTGGTAAAGATCCATCTTACTTACATAAGAAGTGATTTGAAAAATGTTCCTAGATTAGGGGCAGCAAGATACAGTTCCTAATTTTAGCTCTATTAAGGTAGAATCAATCTTTTAACCTCTCTGATTCTTGTTTGGATAATAAGCTCTTCCCTATCTAAAACTTAGAATTGTCTCTAATTAACAAGGTAATATGTAATAAAGTCTTTTGACTTTTATGTATGATGGAGTATTATGATTAGTTTCATTAAAATTCCAATTTCAAACATAAGTGAGCATATGCCACTTCAAAAGATATGTTAAAGGTTCAAGTGGGAAAATACATGAAAAAAATTAACTATTATGTACTCTTGATGATTTTGTCTTATTGTTTTCAGTTCAGAAATTTTTTTTCATGCAAAATGCTCATTTAGGTTCTCTAGTCTTTCTCTTTCCCCAGGCGCTCATCTTTTCCAGGGTGATGCAAGAGACATCATTTTACTTACTCTTCAAGAAAATTATACATAGAAGTTTAACTATAAGTTTAATAATTAGGTCCTAATGATTTTATTTCATTGGAAATTACACTTAGTGACATTACATAGTTTTCTTTATGCACATGAAAGAATTTTGTTTAACAAGAACATTTTCTTTAATTAAATGTGACTGAGAAGGGAATGTCAGAAACTGGTGGTCCAAAGCATGATATCCTTTTTAATTCACTGTAGAGACATTAAATAAAAATTACTATTTGACAAATCTTCTGAAATATGGAGTACTTTTATATATACAAATAGTTTTCTTCTTAAACAGATTAGGACCTCTTTCTGCTCTAAGCAAAGAACACAAAATTCTATTAGAACCAAAATTTCTCAGTTTGATACTCTAAATCTCCAAACGATTATAGATATCTCTAATGTGATTTCTCATTGACAGCTAAATCCAAGGGTGGAAAATGCTATCATTATAGTTTAATTGAACATGGAGTAGTTGCTTGGATATGTGGCAGCGGATTATGTGTCGACAGCTCTTTCCAGATATCAGTATGGTTAACTCTGTTACCCATTTTAAATTTGACTCAAATTTCACTCAAAAATATCCAGATCATTTTTAATATTGCAACTTATCAAACATAGCCAAGCATTTCTGGTTCTTCATATTCTGTTCTGTTTTTCTCTATTGCCTTGGCACTCAGCTCTATATACTCTCTATAATTTACTTATTCATTAGAGTTCATTGGGTTTTTCCCTGACCTTTCTTTAATGAAATGCCGTGAATACAAAGATCTTGTTTTGTTCACTGATATATATTCCAGCACCTAGAAAAATGTCTGGCTCAATATATATTCTGAGTTATTGAAAAAAATTGAGGATCAAGAAGAATACTGATCTTTTACTTCCAGTTTCAGCTCTGACATGAAAAGTATTTGGAAGCCATTACTCCCATTCCTACAAGAAAAAGTTGTATAAACTAAAAATCAATGAATTTACTTGGACTTATCAGAGCACTGAGGATTCAGAGCAAATTACAACCTTCTAGCCCATAGAGCCCACTGAATCCAGAAAGTCTTAGCTAAGATATTCTTGCGTGCACAAAAGCTTTAGGAACTTGCACTGGTAGAAGGATGTAAATGATAATTTTGAGAAATTGCTAGAAGCTGAGTATCAACTAGTATGAGTATAAGAAATCATTCACAGCCAGAGTTATAAAAAGGACTCCACACTTTCTTGGATATTATTCTTTGAAATCCCTCCAGACTGTTAGGGTGAAGACCTGAGAAAAGTCCTCTCAGATTGCTCTGGAAGGGGAGGGAAAAGAATTATTGTGAATATTGCCAGAGTCTTCTACATAGCAAAGACTTTTTTTAATTGAAAGAACATTGCATTATAACATTATGTAAGTTTCAAATGAGCATCATTTAAAATCAACAGGGGTATATACCACATTAATATGTAATAAATGGAAATTGCAGTTACTTTTGAGTAAGTAAATTATATTAATTAAAATTGAAGGATATAAACAGTGATATATTATTGACATGAATATAGTTTAGTTGAAAATTTTATGTGAAACTCAAAAGAAAAAAAAATAATACTCCATAAGTGCCTTCCTTGAACAAATCATCTAACACATTGAAAGGATGTGACACCTCTTTTGAGCTTGATTTAAAATGCTAAAAACAACCTGGAGAATAACTGAGAAGTCCTAGGGGCTTCTAACACTGAAGGGAAGACAAGAGACAGTATACAGCAATTGATTCAAAGAGATAATTATGATCACAGACTGTAAAAGGAGGTTCTTTTTGATTTAACATTTTATTTTTAATGTAACATCACTTTCTATAGCATTCACCATTTAAAATATCAGTGTAAAGAAATAGTAAACAAAAAAAAAATCAGAAGGGCACTATGAATTTCTCTTATAGGGAAATGAACAAACCCAAGACACATCCAATTACTGAGACTTAAGGCCATATCAAAGTCTTCAGAGTAGAAAGGTAGAAATTCATGGGATGACTAAAACTATAAACTCATGAAGATGTGATGTAGAGGAAAGAGAAATGAGTACAGTTACAAAATAGCTCCCAGAATATTTCTCAAAATATTAAAAATGGATCTACCATGTGATCCAAGAATTCCACTCCTAGGTATTTAACACAGAGAATGCAAAAACAACCATATGCATTCCTAAGGTCACTACAGCACTATTTATCATCCATGTTATGGAAACAACCTAAAGTGCCCAAATATAGATGAGTGAATTAGGAAGATGTGGTATAGATACCTAATGGAAAACTAACAAGCTATAGCGGAAGGGTGAACTCTTGCCATTTGCAGTGACATGTATGGAGCTGGAGGGGATTATACTCAGTGAAACAAGGCAAAAGGAGAAAGACAAATACTGGAAGATTTTACTCATATATGGAATATAGAGACACAAAACATAGCAACAGTCAAAATCAGACAAAACCAAAAACCATAGAGATCTGAATATGGGATTGAGTTTACCAGATGGGGTGGAAGAGAGTGGGATACAAATAGGAGAGGGGATCCAATGGGTTGTAATTGTAATCCAGTGGAGGATTATGGGTGTTTTGTTGATGGTTGCGGTGTCATACCGTACATATTAAGAGGTGCGATCCTATACTGTTAAATCACATATAGTATTTTAAACTAACATTAGCTCAATAAAAATAATAGAATTAAAAAAAGGTGAATGCCAGCTGAGAAAAAATCTGAAAATAAAACAATGCCTCGAACTCTATTTTGTGTGTGACCATGTTTTTAAATTTGTTGTGCAATCCTTTTAGTGAAAGAAAAACAATACATGGCTGACTTTCTAAAATAAATAACATAATTACAGGGTAATTTAGCATTTTATGTTGCCTTTCTTATAGTTTTAACTGTTAGATAAAATGTGCCCAATAGACATCCCTTTCAGATCATTTTTGTGAAAAGTCCTATGTTTATGTTTAAGAAAAAGTAGAATAAGCAACCTATTTCTCAGTGAGTCAACTTGCTCATTCAGCAGAACTATAAACAACTGGTCCAATAAAATTTCAGTAACGTTTTAATTGAACCTATAAAGGAGAGGCAAAAAGAAAAGAATTATTTATGTCTTCCATAAGTGTACCAACACACTCATCCTGATCCTCCCTTATTATGAGCAGAGAATCATAAAGTTCTCATCCTGATAAAATCTCCTTGGAATTCTTAGGGTGATGAGGAGAATAGAATCACAGAAAAGTAAAATTCATCTCAGGAACTAGAAACAGAATGTAAAAATATTTTTCTTACCCAATACTTTTATTTCAGGCTATAAACATTAGATGTTATTTATTTAATAATTCATGTTTCTACTTCATTCCACAAACTATTTAAAGCAATGCATTAGATATTGCCTCTGAAAAAAATCCTGAAAAAAAAAAAAAGGAAAATTCGAGCTCCATTAAGATAAGCAAAGACCTGAAAGACAGAGAAAACTTCAAAACAACATCAAAGATAAGCCGAGGTAGAGTCAAGGTTTCTTAGTATTGTTATTTCTCTTGTTAATTCTGAATTTTACATTGGAATGACCAAAGGTGATTCACTCCTTCTTTCACAATATCTTGTGAACTAAAATTGGAGCCAAAAGTGATTTCTTATGAAGGATGGGTGTCATATTTTGAAGTGCCTGAAGTAATTAAGTATATATGAATTAATAGTTATAATTTTCTTCAAATATCCAATTTTTAGATGAAAGAAACTGAACAGGAGTTTGTGGATTTTGTGAAATGAAAACTAAGGTTAAATTCTCGCTAAAAAAAGGGGGGTGCTAAAAAAAAGGGTGCTTTACAGTATAAGTACTCAAAACATACTTCTAACACTCTTTTTACATATGTCAGTATATACACAAATATACCTTCACTTATTCCTCCCATCGTGCCTATAAGGTCAGCAAGAATCCCTCAAGTGGAGTGAAATGTCACCTGCCTCTGGCCTGCTTCCTTGTTCGACTTCAGATTCACCCATCAACTTCTAGCCTGATTTCTGCTCTAGATATTTAATAAGGTGCACTTCTTTTATGCCCAGAATGGCTAGTATAAGTATGGGAACTTCTTGTTTGCTATTACGTGAAAAGAGTCCATCGATATATGGTTTACACATACGGCGTCATGATTTTCATTTTAATGTGTCATTGCTAGTTTTATTACTCCCTTTAGAGTGTCAGTGAATCAAGACCTCCTTGCCAAAAGCTGAGACATGGTAACTGCCAAGATGTGGTGACATAAATAGGGTCTGACTGAGAGGCTCATCCAGTCTCCATCTCTGACACCTTCTTTCTCCTAGACTTTCACGGTCAATGTCACAGTAACACTTCTACACATGCATATTCATGTTGTCACTGATTCTTTAGTTAAGTATAGAGAAAATAATAAATGACATAAATTACCATCTATTATGAAAAAAGTCACGGTTATAACTGTTAGCATGAAGAACTGACTATATAATAAAAATAGGAAGCAGAATCAGAGAAGGAAATCTTCAACAGAATGACATTTTTAATGATATAAGTGAAGGCATAACCTGGACATATGTCAACAATTTCAACTACAAAAAAAATAAGAAGTCAAATGTATTAGTGCTCCTTGACAATTCTTTGCTGAAATGAAGTTTCCTGCTACATAGAAATATTATCACTTCTATCATGCTCACTCCTTCATAGAGCTCAGATACGTGATTTAAGGGATAAGCAGTATTCATCAGCAGTGTTTTGACAGTAGGAGATAACAGATATTAGGTGAATATTTCCCTGAAATGAAATATAAGAATATGTCTAGACATTATTTTCTCAGAGTAGCTCCTAATTTCATATGCAATCAAGTTGCCCTTGGCAACTCAGGAAAAGTTAGCTTATCTCTCCGAGTTCAGCATAAAGAATCTAGGCAAGCCTTCAAATGAAACATGTATTGTCTTGTTGAAAGAACATCCTGTTATAATGCATCAGTTGCCAAAGCTAATACACAAGGGTGACAGAAAAGGTATGTGAATATTCCTTTTAAAGTTCTAAGTATTTTAAAGTTGTAAATTATTATATGAAACTAATTTCTTCTTTTGACATACCCATTTTACATTCCTTTCAAGGTAGATGTGACAGCTGATGTTGACAGTAGCACAAGGTACCCCACACATAGTTGAGTGTTGTCATCAGCAAAATGAGTTTTATTCACTGCCGTTATGGTTTTCACTCTATAATATTAAAGAATTCTGATGTCAACAGGTCCATTAAGCTGTGAGAAACCACTGTGTTGCTCTTCAGCTCTGTGTTCTTTAGTAAGAAGGAAATTTAAGATTCAGAAATCAAATGGAGAATTTCCAAAGAAAGAAAAATGGTAAATTATAGAAATCCAAAAAAAAAAAGGTTTTAAACATTAACTAAAATAAAATGGAAGAAATGAATGGGAGACATTATTAGGTCAACTACAAAATGGCCAGAATATGCAGACATAAGCAATGGTGTGAGAGAATGTGCTGACAATATTCAGTCCTTATTATAATTTTCTTCTAGTAATATTTCATTTAAGTTGATAACTCTGGAAAGTTTTCTTTGAGGTTTGGAATTGAAGTCAAAAAAGTAAAATTTTATTACCAAATATACCTGCTTAGCTTCTGCATCCTCTTTGAAATTTTGGTTTAATTTGAGCATCATCATTTTATAATTATGTGTTATAAGAAATATATCTTTACCCTGGCAAAGCTTTCTGTAGATCAAGATTAGAGCAGTACTTGGCAAAGGCGGGGTTCCAGATGAATGATATTAAAATCACCAGAAAGCTTGATAAAAATGACTTCCCTGACTCCACCTAGAATTAAAAAGTAAAAGTCTCAAAAGTTGAATTTAAGAATCTACTTTTAATGAAGACTTAAGAAAATTGTCATTCATCTTAAAGTTTGGCATCATTGACCTAGAAATTTAGGGATCTCTAACTTAACATATATTTGCTTCTTCATCATATATATTCGGAATGCATAAGACAAATAAATGAACTGACTATGATATCATGGTAGAAATTAACTTGATGAAGTCAACATGTCCATTATCGCAAACCTTTTCACATAAATATGAGCTACTAAGGACGTCGCACATAACTTTCATGAGATTGTCCCACATACGGAAAACTTTCACATTCTTTCTGTATTTATATTCATTGATTCTCACCCAAACCTTGATGAAGAGTGAGCAGATATTTCTATCATTCCTATTTATAGGAGAGGAGGCTGAGGGTAGAAACATTCACAAATCACACTCCTATAGTTTACTGTTTGAAACAATGTGACCTTTTTTTTCAGTCCTGACATTGCCAAAAGTATTATGGGGGAATTAGAAAACCATATAGGTAGCAAAAGTATGATCTCACTCCTTTTTACAGAGAAGCAGAGAGAGACCAAAATATATATATATATTATTTTTTAAAAATCATAGCAAGGGCAATAGAAAACAAGTGAGTGAGAAGTCAAAGAAAAGAAGTTTAGGTTGATGAGATTCTCCAAGAATCATAGACATACAGAAGCTTATTAGATGTGAAAAATTCCATCAGAGGATATTCTAGTCACTTACAGTTTCTGTGCCCTCATATAGGTTTTAGACCTTGTTAATTTGGAGATTAAAAATCTGTATTAATCACATTAGCTGCACTGAGAAGGATAATTGAACTAAGAGCACATATTCCCCACGTAGACAAATAAAAAAAAAAAACTGCTTTTCTCTGGAGTTCCTGTTTGTAAATTTTTTGTCTTCTCTTATGAAAGTACCACTAGCATTTACTGACCAGCTCAAAAGATTTTCATCTTGGTCAAATCCTTCTTTAGTGACATCAATGTATGTGTATGTGCCCTTTTCTTTAACTTCTTAGCCTATTAAAACTTGTGTGTTTCTGTGTATGTATAAATTCATTTTCACATTCTTTTTAAGAAGTGGAATCTATTTTAAAAAAAAAATTATAAATATATGCTACCAGAAAACACCTTCCCTGAAAGGTGGGGACAAAAAAATGGTAATGATGAAATGTAGTAAAATACAAATAACTCAATAAGAAACTGCTTTAATTTTATCTAAAAATATATTTGGGTTATATATTCTTTATCATTCAATAACAACACATTTAATTTTATTTTTTTTTTAAGATTTACTTATTTTTGCATACAAGCTGGAGTGCAGGCCAAAGGCATGGGGTGGCGAGAGGGTTCACCAGAAGCAGAGTGGGGAGCAGAACAGGCAGACAGACCGCAATACACTGCTGAGGGGTGCGGTGGCCTAGGCAGGAGAGGTCTGTTGTTGCCATGTGGGAATCTCCCGGGCTGGGCAGGGAACTCATGCTGCAGCTGCCATCAGCTCCACAGGGCTGAACTTAACCCACTGAGCCACCAGGGAGGCCCAACAATAACACATTTTAAATCAAACACAAATTAGAGACGAGACAAGGAATAATAAATATGAGATTTGTCATCATAAAATGAATGACAAAGTTTTATCGGAAAATCAGGTGATTACAAAGTATTTAAGAATAAAAGTGAAGGCAAGTTCCAAAACAATTACATATTATGAACTCAATTTATTTGTTAGTATAGTTTATTAAACATTAAAACTCTCATCCATAAGGGACTCTGTCTGGTTCTTGATAATTCTTGTCCTCTTGTACATATTCTATGAATTGATTTAACTGGATTCAGCACTCAACAAGTTTTCTGAAATACCACAACTAAACTGGCCACATCCCCCTGTTGAAGCTCTGTCTTCTTGTTCTCCTTAACTGGTTTTTCTCTTGAATGATCATAATACCAAGTCATCTAGTACTTGATTCCAAACTCATTTTTCTCATGTTTCTACTCTTTCCTTGGAAGAAGCTCACGTGTTTCTATCATTTCGGAACTATCAATACCTTCATAGCCCTGAAATTTCTGGCTTCAATCCAGATGCCTCCATGAGTTCTCCACTGGTACATCCAGCTAGCAAGATGACATTTCCATTTGACCCTATATTAAGCACCTTGAATATAACGCGGTTAAATCATCCCGGTATTTGCCCCTCTAAATTCACTCCAGAAAATAGCTCTGAGAACGAACATCTCATTTGCAATCAGGCAGCACAAAAACCTAATTTTTTTCTTGATTCTTTCATTTCCATTGCATCCCCAACCTTCACATGTGTTAGACCTGTCAGCTCTTCCTGCATAATGCAAACTAATCCCATCACTATCCCATAGCCCAAAGCCCAATCTTCTTCATTTTCCTGACACATCCTACCATCAAGTTGTGACTTGTATAAAAGCCCTCATAATTACCACCCTCCATTTCCCAACACCATCATACACACAGAAGTCAGAGTGAAACAAATAGCATGACACCATATATTTTTAATTCTTTAAAAAAACACGCAACCTCTTCTTAACTTGGTGTACAAGGTCTTAATAATCTAGCTATATTTCCAGTGTTATCTGCCTCTATATTACCCTTGTTTACTATAAGCACTGAGTTAACATTAAATAATTTTTCATTACACACTTCAAACATTTCTTTACCCTAGTATTTGCATTTTCCATTCCTTTATCTTAGTAGACTCTTTAATCTAGACAATTCTTCCTCCACTTACCATATACTTCCATTCAAATATCACTTATTTAGAAGGATCATGATTCAGCCTACATAAGCAAGTTCCTTCAGTTACCTCTTCTATATTAGATTACTTTATCTTCTACATAGAAATCACTGATATCTGATATTACTTAATTTATTTTGCTTTACTCTGGTAAACATAATTTCCTTGCGCACAAGGTCTCTGCCTTCTTCATAGTTACTTCCCAATATCTATTCCAGTGTTTAGCACATAATAGGTTCTTAATACCTGTTAAATGAGTGATTCCAGAAAAAAAAAATTGACCATATTAAAAGCGTAGAACTAACACAGATAGAGATACACAGCCGCTGTTCATTTTTATTGATATTCTACTTAACGTATAAATTTGTTTAGGAAAAATATAACATTCCTATTATTCTACTCCTTCCATCCAGAAGTTAGGACTGTTACCCATTTATTCACGTTCTTGGTTCCTTCCATCAGTCTTTGCTGGGTTTCCATGTGTAGAAGACTAGTACATTCTATGTTGCCTAGTGACTTGATTTCTGTAAATGGAGGTTGATTTTTACTCTATTATTTATTTAGTTACCTGACTAACATGAATATTACTTTCTCTTGCAATCTAAATTAAATTGTATCATTCCTCATAAAAGAAAACAGAGCGGAGTTTAGCTTATGGGCAGTATTGATCAGTTTTTTGTTTTGTTTGTTTTTGAGAATCAAATGAGATGATGTAGGTAAAGCTGTTTCATAAACTGTGAAGTGTTTATATGGATGATACTTTTCCTTGTTATAGCTGTGCCATCTGTGAGTGGTGATATTTTTGTATTTTCTTTCTAAATTGTGTCCCTTTTTTGTACACTACTTTGACAGTATACATATCCCATATCGTGTTAATAGGAGTGATAGAGAAGAAAACAATTATCCTAACTCTGGGTCCGTGCTCATTCATATCTCTCAGCCTGGGAATCCTTTGCCCTTCCCTAGACCATTTTCAAATGGCAGCTCCTCTGAGAAAGTTTCTCCAATTGGTTCTTTTCTTTTCAGATTTACAAACAACTCTTCACATTGCCACTACCTTACTTAGATGCATGTGTTATATTGTTTGCTTCCATGGCAACTTATATTGTACCTACTCCATGCCATTCACATATCTACAAATATTCCATGATTTATATAAATTAATATTCACCACCTTGTGCTGTAGGGACTCTTTATCTGGCATTTTATATGTGAGGATATTGCAATAGTTAATGGTCATAAACTCAATGTCACACATCAGGTAAAGAGCAGAAGGAGGATATGAGATTATTCTTTTTCTCTTCCCAGATCCTTGGTATAACTCAATTGAGTAATGAAACCTCATAAAATACACATGTCAAGCCATTACTAGAATCCTAATTCCCAAAATTAGGTGGTAATGTGCTAGTCCAAGCTGCACAGTTCATTCATTCATTCATTCATTCTTTCAAGAAATGTTTATGCGAATATGCCGAGCGCTAGGTTGTGCTGGCATCTGTGATTCAAAGGTGAATAAGATTAAGTCAATTTGTTCATTTGATCAGGAGAGAAGAGGATAGAGACACTTGAGATGAAAACATAAGATATCACATTTAACATGCAAATGTTTGTCATATTTGGGCAGAGTATTTAAAAGAAAATCAACACATTGGTAAATAACAAATGAAGAATCACTAAAAAGAGAGAATTCAGAACTGACACATAAGATAGTCAAAATAACAGGAACCACTTAGCCCAGAGAATGGAGACTGAAGCATTCTTATGTGTATAGTGAGCGCAAATAGCTGCACAACTTTCAAAAACGGAACTAGTTCTATAAAGAGGAAGGTATGAGGTAAAAGAATTAGATTCAGACAAAGAATAACTCTATAACAGAGTTACTATAACTTGTAAAAAAATTATTTCACACAGAGTAAATCCCTGCCACCAAGGGGTTAAATCTGAGAGTAGGCAATTTACTGCTCAGAGTTGTTAGATTACACTTGATTACAAAACTGGCCTCCACTAGATGACTTGTTAGTCGTCAGAGTCAGACTTGATTTAGATATGATTCAAATTTGATTCTGAATAAATATCTATTATGCTGCAAGGAGGATGGAGAATTACAGGATAGACTTCAGAAACTGAGCTGGATCTGGGATTTACTATTTCATAGATCCTGTCAGAATGAAGAAAAAAATGAGACTCCGGGATCAGAGACAAAAGACTTTATTACTCACGGCAAAAGCAGTAGCCAGAGCTTTCTGTTTGTTTGCAGCAATCGCTCATGTCTCCCTAGTCCCAGGGGGCAATGCCAAGCAGCCATGATGAGTGCTTATATTACAGAGGAGAAACATCGAGCGTGGGGGAATCATCATTTTATAGGAAATGAGAGCAAGCCTACTCCTTCCCAGAGGGAGACATTACCGCATCCCTCAAGGTTACCCCCTGCAAAACACAGCCCTGAAAGATGGCCCAGGGAGACAAGGTCGTCCTTTCTTGGAATAGAAAGTGTCAGGACACTCTGTCAACATGGACTGCAGAGCTACTTGATGTCTGGGTTCCTTGGACATGCCAAAATCCCTGATTACCAAAGAAAGCAGATAACTTGAAGATATATTTCGATGACATAAGTCCTATTTAACAATCTTGTATGCTGAGAGAGAGTTGGGATAGAAACAGTTTGCTTCTAAGCCTATTTAATCCAGATGGAAGTTATATATGTCATCAACCTTCTTGTTTGTATGCCAAAAGAACTAACCTATTTGGTAGAGGCTTATTTATAAGGTTTCTAATGGCAAGAAGCACCCATTTTTCAAGTTCAGAATTGCCCAAATCAGCTCTTTCCTATGCAGGAAATTTCATTAGATTAAAAAAAAAGCGAGAGAGAGTGAAAAGGAAAATAGTCACAGACTTGCTGCTTTTAAGAAGATAAAAATACAAGTTTAAACCATACGAGTAAATAAATCAACAGTGCCACCTAGTGGAAGAATTTATTTATCCAACAAAATTTTATTTTCTACAGTTCTAGCCACTTTTTCCTCCTGTTTTTGCCAGCAAAGATGAACACTTAAAAGCCTACTTTGATGTGTGTGTGTGTGTGTGTGTGTGTGCGTGTGCGTGTGTGTGTGTGTGTGTGTGTAATATATACACATATATATTAATTAAACCTTCCTTTTTTAGATTCTTACAAATTTGCTTTGATGCATTAATTGCTTACAGTTTCTAAAATAGATCCATTTAAGGGCTTCTGGTAGGAAGGATAAAATTAAGAAGGGCGCAGTTTTTGGATAATTTTATAAGATAAGCAAAAGTTAGTGAGAATAAAATTAGAATTTATAGTCAACATTACTAAAGTAAATTTTAAAAAATCTAGATCATCTTGACAATAACAAGTAATAGAACCATTGTAAAATACTATAATTATATGATATAAACACATTTTCAAGCTCTTTCTGACTTTAAAGTTATGCAAACAGAAGTGTTCAAATATACAGGCTGGGTATAAGAAAAAGCACTGAGAAAGTAACACTTTTACAACCTTATACAAACAAAAAGAATTGCCATCATTTCAGCTTTCCCCCATACAAACAGGATATATGTTACATTCCAGTCAATAGGAAGATTTTGGAAATATACTGCAGAGATCACAAGAATAAAGATCACTTTTAGAATCACATTTTCCAGTAGTTTCCAAAATCTTATTGAGAGCTAAGTCAAATTCTTCAAGAGAAATGGGAAGAGAGAAAAATAGAAATATCAGAAAAATCAAAATGAAATTGGGACTCTTTCCAGTTATTCTGAAATCTCATTATCTCCTCCTTCAAGTGAGGCAGTACAGTTATGAACTGTGAAGTCATACTTGTAATATGGGGTCATATGAAATGATGCTTACAAAAATCAAGAGGTCAAATATCAATAATTTCCTATGACTCAACCCTGTGTACTAATACCTAACTCCCTGTGAACCCAATGAGACTTTCACTGACAAGTTTCCTTTGTGTTAGTAAGTCTCAGTTCCCTCAACTTCTCAATGGGGAGGATGATACATATCAATGAGTGATTGTGAGAAATCAATGGAGGAAGCGATAAATAGCATTCAATAGCTACCCAACCAATCGTGAACATTCAAACAATAATTTCTGTAGTAATAGGCTATTTTACAAAATATTTGGGGATATTCTGAAAGGTGATAAATTGTTAATTAGCTGTCAACTATTAAAATATCTTCATGACAAGTTAATCGATCACTCTCTACTTTCATCATTTTCAGCAGTTTTGTGTTTCTTTGGATTCTTCATCCCACGTCCTCATATCATTCATCTTCATCATTTAAATTACTGCTCTTTTAGCATTTTTTTCCAGCTAGTAGATGAGGTGTAAAACATTTCGTCTATAAGAGCTCCCAAAGAATTAACTGACATTTGGTGGTTGCTTTTGTTGATCTAGTCTTGTTGAACTTAGACTTGGACAAGAGAGCTGATGCTAATATTCACTCCCTCCCCCAGTGTCCCTGTCCCATGATGCACTTTGCCTGAGCCTAGGCAATTAGGATCAGATTAGTTGGGAGGCCTAGATAACATAACAGGAATATAATTGTTTTTGAGTCCTAGGTACTGATATACCTTCCTCTGATGTAACTCATCATTTTCATAGGATCTCTCTGAAGATAATGATACAGTTTATTGATTAAAGGTGCAGTCATTAAATAGAGCTCCTATAATAAAAACCAAGCTTGGACAAGTCTTAGCTATGTATCAGAGGCAAGCTGTCCAGCACCTCTTTTTCTGTGTAGTGGGAATGACCGTAGCACTTAGATGACAGTCATGGTCGTGAACAAATGGCTGAGTGCAGGAACCTGGATGTTAGCTATTACAAGGAGAGGACTGCCTGAGTCTCAGGCAATGAGATGTCCAATGTGAAAGGAATTCAAAGCGTTTTTCATTCATTCTAGAAATAATGATTGCGCTCCACTCACCACCAGCTTCTGCTGACATGAAAGGGTAAAGGTTGGCATAGTTTCTCTCCTCATAGAATTTGCCATCCGGGGCACCTTGTCAGCAAAAATAAGTGTAACATCTGACTCATTTATGCGCCCCTTATAAATGAGCTCCAGAAATAACTGGCTTTGGGGAAAGAGAGGGTGTCTGTGTAGAATGCTCCCCACAGGCCTGGGGAACACCCACATGTTGAGATTTGGAGATTCTCAAGAGCCTCCCAGAACTGTTCAGGGCACTGACAGGAGCTCCAGCAGTCAGGAGTAGAAACAATACTTCTAGTGCATGCTACCTGTCATCCTGTTTGTGTTCTAATTTTAATTTTTGGTAGTAATTCTCAAAGTTGATGCATTTTTAAGTAAGAAAGTCAAAGTTCAGAAAGATGGGCTGAATGTGACCAAGATCACATAACTAATAAGATTTAGGTTTAGAATTTGAACTCATTCTGCTGGTCTCTGAAGCACAGGTGCTTGTATCTTATGAACAGGAGCAGCGAGTGATGCTGTTAGCCTGTGGTCAATTATAACAAAATCTTACAGGTGCTGGAATTTTGTGACCGCTGGAGTATAGACAAAGATGTCCCCCATAGAGAAATTTAGAAAAGCAAAAGTGTATTAGGGGAAAAATCTGTAGAATTGGTAAGAACAATATAAAGTACCATGAAAATTAAAAATGGATCTGTGTGCAGCCCAAAGGACCTGGATGCAGGTAGTTTGGGTGTTTGTGGGTCAAGCTTATTCTTCACTTCCCATGTCTTTATAATTATTATCATTGGGGTAACATTGGTTTACAATAATGTGCATGATTCACACGTTTGGGGTCCTATCGCTTCAGTTGTGTGTACCCAACAGACTCCCACCAAGGCCCAATAACCTTCATGATGGTCCATTAGGCCCCCTCTACATGCTGCCTCTACTGTCTCCTTCCCCTCTGGCAACTTCCAATTCTACAGTAATATTTTCAGTGTTTGTTATTGGTTTGGTTCCATCTTACCTTTTGTTTTGTTTCTCTGAATTTTACATGTACGTGAAATCATCTGGTATTTGTCTTTTTCTTTCTTATTTATTACACTTAGCATAAGCTCCTCCAGGTCAATACATTTTGTTGCAAATGACAAAAAATCATCATTTTTTCTTATAACTAATTAACATTCCACTGGGTGTACATACCACATCTTCTTAATCCACTTATCTCTCTTAGGCACTTAGGTTGTTTCCATAACTTGACTACTGTAAATAGTGCTGCAGTGAACACAGGTGTGCATATATCCCTTCAAATTAGTGAATTGTTGAATCACATGGTAGATCTGTATTTTAATATTTTAAGATACTTCCACACTGCTTTATGAAAGGACTCTACCGGTCCACATTCCCACCAACAGTGGCTGAGGGTTCCTTTTCTTCCATAACCTCAACAGTAATTGTTGCAGTCTTTTTGATATGGGCCATTCTCACAATTGTGAGGTGAAATCTCATGGTGGTTTTGAATTGCATTTCCCTGAGGATAAGTGGTGTTGAGTGTTTTTTCATGTGCCTTTAGGCCATCTGAATGTCTTCTCTGAAGAAGTACCTATCTAGCTCTTCTGCCCACCATTTGTTTTTTTGTTTGTTTGTTTGTTTTGTTGGGTTGTATGGATTCTTTGTAAATTTTGAATATCAGCCCTTTGTCAGATGTATGATTTGTAAATATTTTCTCCCATTCACTTGATATCTTTTTGTTTTACTGATAGTTTATTTTACTGTGTAGAAGTTTTGAGTGTGGTGCAGTCCCATTTCTTTATATTCTCTTGTTTCTTTTACCACTAGGGAATCCACAAGGCCATTGCTGAAGTTAATCTTTTGTCTGCTCTTTGTAAGGCTTTTTGAATCTTCATGACTTTTACATTGCCTCCAGTGATCAAATTGATTACCTACCTAAGGTGCAGGTGGATGGTCTGCAAGAGGGGTTGAAAAACCAGTCCCTAGATCCACTTGCTCAACACAGAATCTCTGAAGTGAGACATGCCAGATTTGGATTTCAGTTCTCCCATAAGACTTCTTCAGAAAGTAACTCAGTTTTTGGTTTACTCATTTCTAAGAAGGTACAATAATATCTATCTTATCAAGTCCTGGGACAATTAAATGAGGTGGACTGTGAAATGCATTGCTAAAAGGCAGATGTCTGATGCATATTAGTTCAGTATATTGTGGACTGCAGGCTGTGAATCAATGTTATTGCTCACAAACAGGAAGATGAGATGGGATGGCATGTATGACATGAGATGGGGTGAGATGGGTGGACGGCATGCATGGCATGGGGTAGGATGAGATGCATCAGAATATACTCTACTTAATAAGATATTTTTGGTATGAAATTTTTTTCAAGCACATAAATACACATGTTCTTAAATTACAAATATAGGGTGAATTTATTATTATGAACCACAATTTAAAAACTTTGAAAGCCCCTGTCCTATATTAGCGCCCTTTTCCTTAATGCGTTTCTAACTCATATGAGCCATATTAAGTAATTTAGTAAGTCCAAATTCATTCTAGTCAGAACTTTACAGGATGGTGTTTATGTCTTCCAGTATCATTTCATATGTTACTTTCATTCTCCTGAAATACCATGCAATTATCTTTGTTATACAACATGTATCTCCCATAATTATCATTATTTGTTTAATTTCTGTCCTCCTTGTAGCTTTTCAAAGACAAAGTCAGCATCTTATTATTCCTTTCTCCTTTTTCTAGGTTAATAACATGTCAATGAATTTTTTGTGTTAATAGGAAAAAAATATGTAAGATGTAAGGTCATAATTTGCCTGAAATGGTGCGATATTGTTCAAATGATTTTTGTAGCGCTTTTAAACTTCCCTTCCTTTATATTTGGAATTTACAAAACCATTGAAAAAATAGGAGAAAAAGATGTACCTAGACTGAAGAAATAAGGATTCCAGACATGAACTTGCCACACCTAAGAATTTAACCTTGCAAAAGTCATTAAACCTCCCTCTGCCTGACTTACTATCGCTTTAATGAAGTGGGTAGGCCACACTGTTCCTTAAGACTCTTTCAGATTTAATGTTTTTGATTTATGATAATTCTATGTGACAGAAGAAAATATTAAATATGAATGATAGTGAGCAGGAGATATATTTACAATCAAGATCCTGATTATATAGTCAACTTTTTAATTCCTGCAAAATATATCATAATGTAGAAATTTGGGGGGTAAATGAAAGCATTTCGAACAGCTGTATTTTAATGAATTGGAGAGCAATTCTGAAAACCATTTTTTTAATTGAGGTAATGTTGGCTTAGTGAATGCTAGCCTTAATAAACCAGAAAACCAGGGAGAAGAAATTATAATCTTTCTGGCTTTTTAGGTTTTGTTTCCTTTAAATGGCTGGAATAAATCACTTGTCTAATTATAAATAGTTTCTATTTATGTACAATGTATTGTACTGGAAACATTGTCCTTTACTTGTTTAACAGTCTTTCTAACTTGTTTATACATATACCCCATATAAACAGCTTTTCACAAGATAAAATAGTGAATGTATCTTTAACTTCAGAGTGCCCAGAAAGTTGTAAATACATAGCACACATGTGTTGAATCCAACTATTAGTTGACAGACGTTGGGGCACTTTGTATACACGTTTCTGCTTTATTGTCAAAAAAAAGAAAAAATCCATGGGTTTGAGAGACAGTGTTCCCCATTGCAAAGATAAAGAAATTGAGGCTCATCTATTATAATTAACTTGAAAATGTGTCTTATGCAAAATTAAAAATATTATAAACTCTGTGTAGGTCAAATAAAAATAGAGCAATCATGAATAAATGTCACACAGATGAACATGAGCTCCAAGATCTGAAATGGATTAAGGTTTAAGGCAATTCCTAAGATCACGAAGTTGTATTGAAAATTTACAAATAACCCAATTTGTTTTTATTCTCTCTCTCTTGTTTTAGACTTTTTATTGACATAGGTTTAGGGTCTTTGAGGTATTAACAAAGAAGGAATGATGACATTTGTCTTCTAACCATAGAAGAACCTATGTGAATACTTAATATATAAGTGAAATGTGAACTAATAACCTGAATTAGAGGAAATTCCTTAGTCTATATATCTTTGAAGAGCATGAACAGAAGCACCCACTTTTTAAGTTTACTTACTGACATACTTTCCACGTTTCTTGAAATAAAGGCTGCTACAGAAATAAAAAACAACACTTGCTAGTATTGTTCTTGAGTGGTTTGACAGAACAAGAATCATGGTGCTTGTGTGTCTAACTCCTTGCTCATGAACCCATTGGTTTGTTGCCAAGAGTCTAAATCGCCACGAATTGCCTGCAGATGATAAATCAAGCAAAGGACAACCAGAGTAGCCCACATTTCATTCAAAATTATCTTCAATACTGATTTCAACACTTGAAATTATGTAATTGGAAAACATACTATTGACCACAATATTGAGAGAGATTTTTTAAAGAGTGAATTTTCTTTATATTACTTTGACCACCTCAATAAATAGAGTGGCTTCAGTCCATTGTCATTGTCAATGGATTTTACATTTAACCTTCCAGATCAGGATCTCTGCAAACCATTAAATTGCAAAGCATCAATAGTCTATTGATTTCAAATTGAGATGTCATATAAAATACTGGTCCTCAAAACTAGATGAGGATCACAATTATTTCTATGCTATTTCACACCAAATAAGCGATTGATAAGAAGAATCCATTAAGAACTAATAGTCTACAAAATTTCTTGCTCTAAATCACAAAGTTAAAAGAAAAATCTATTAGAGACTTGAAATGCTTTTTAAAAAATGTCTGTTTACCACAAGCAATGTGGTCATGGAATTATTCATGTATGAAGGAATATTTAATCTTGATTTATAAATGCTTATGAATATCCCATAAAATGGGAATCACTCAAATACTTTTCAAAAATCACCGAGATGTTTAAATATTTAGATGCTGGTTCTGGCAATAATATAGGCTTTGAATTTACAAAAATGGAAAGAAATAAGACTCATGTGGTGGAGGTGAAGTATTAATAGACAATGGACATGGTCAATTGGCCTTTAAGTAGAGGCAAAAATAGAGTCAATAGAAAAAAAGATATATTTTAATAGTATGAACTATTTTGGTTCAATTTCAGTGTTACTATGTATCAGCAAATGCATACTGAAGGTTAATGACCATTAAAAGGGCAAAACAGAAAAACTCAGGCAGCAAAAATGAACAGCACCATCAGCAATGGGGGTGTCACTTCATATTGGAGACAAGATGCAACAAAGGAGTTTGGAAATTTTTGTGACCATTTTCTAATATATAATTGTTGAGGAGGAATTGTGTAGCCCCCTCAAAGTGTATATGTTGTCCTAAACCTTGGTGCCTCTACATGTGACCTTATTTGGAAATAAGATCATTACACAGATGCAACAAGATAAATTGTGGTTTAGAAGTTGTCCTGGAGTGGGGTAGACCACTTAGCTTTATCTGACCACTGCTCTTTTAAGAAGGACATGGGTCATATTGAAAAGACTAGAAACAACGTGTGCTGGAGAGTGTGGAGAAAGAGGAACACTTTTACACTGTTTGTGGCAATGTAGACTCATCCAGTCCCTCTGAAAAACAGTGTGGAGGTTTTCCAAAAGACTAAAAATGGATCTGCCATACAACCCAGCAAATCCACTCCTAGGTACCTACCCAGAAAATATGAAAACATGAGTTCAAAATGAAACCTGTACTCATATTTATTGTAACACTGTTTACAATAGCCAGTATATGGAAACAACATAACTGCCACAAAACAGACAAGTGTTTCAAAAAGATGTGATGTATATACACAATTCAGCTTTTAAAAAGATAAACTCATACCATTTGCAACAACATGAAAAGAACTAGAAAGAATTTGCTAAGTGATAAAAGCAAGAAGAAAAAAAGATAAATACCTGAAGGTGTTACTTATATGTGAAATATAGAAAAACCAATAAAGGTCAAACAAAGATAAACTTTAAAACCAGCTCTTGAAAGCTGCCCATAGGTTTTTAGAGGGGAGGGGTGGAGGGTGAGAATGGGATAGAGGAGATCACCTTGGAAAATGGTAGAGGACTCTGCGTGCTTCCGTTTTGGGAGAGCTACCATGACTACACCCGAGGAGAGAAATCCTACAGTGTCAAAACACTCGCATGCATGTAAAACAAAGATACATCAAAATACATCAAAAGAAGGACAGAGGCACACAGAAAGAATGCTACATATAGATTAAGGCAAAGATTTGGTGATGCAGCGAAATCCAAGCGAAAGCAAAGGTCACCAGGAACCATGAGGACAAGGCAAAAGGCAAGTAACAAATTCTCCACAACCCTCAGAAAGAACCACCCTCTGACCCTGTAGACACCATGATCTTGTACTTTAACCTCCAAAATTATGAGAGAAAAAACTTCTCTTTTTGAAATTACACTGTTTGTGGTACTTTGTTACAGCTATCCCCAAAAAAAATATTTTAAAAATCATATATTTTTATTTATTTAAAAAAGCATATATCTTGAATATTGTATATATTATATTTTTATGAATGTCAGTGCCACAGTGCCTGCATGAATTTTAACGAATTCAAGTAAGAGAAAGGTGGAGACATTATGTAAGAATGGGCTGCAATACCAAGAAATAAGAACAAAAAATGAAGTTCTATTATTGGTGATTCTCAAGGCCACCCAGGCTCACTTATTAATCATTTACATTATTTTCACTTTCTCTCTTTATGTGTCTTCTGGTCCTTTCCAATTGGGTCACATTTCTCACCTCAGTAGCACTTAGAGTTTCCATGATAAAACCAATCTACAGAACACAAACCAAGTCCACACTATGTAAAAAATTTTCCTTGACTGTACAATCCAACGTGAAAATGTGGCTCCATAAAGAACCAAAACAGGGCCTCCCCAGTGGTGCAGGGGTTAAGTAACAGTGCTATCAAGGCCAGTCACTGCAGCATGAGTTCGATCCCCGGCCAGGAAGCTGACCCACTTGGAGCAGTAGACCTCTCCTGTCTCGCCCACTACTCTCCTCACTAGTGTATTTCAGTAGATCTGCCTGTTCTGCTCCCCACTGTGTCGCTGATGAATCCCCTCACCCCCCACCCCGCACTCTGGCCTACACTCCAGTTATTGTATGCATAAATAAATGTTTTTTTAAGATCTATTTATGCATACAAGAACTGGGGTGTAAGCCAGAGGTGTGAAGGGGGAGTGGTGAGAGGATTTTCCAGAGACAAAGTGGGGAGCAGAACAGGCAGATCTACTGAAGTACACTGTTGAGGGGAGCAGTGGGCGAGACAGGAGAGTCCTCCTGCGCCATGTGGGTCAGCTCCCTGTCTGGGGATCAAATTCAAGCCATGGCGGTGACAGCATGATAGCTGGGAGACTTAACTTCTACACCACCAGGGAGGCCCCACCATGTTCAATTTCTCAATAAGAGGGTCTGAGAAAGAGGAGACATGGAGTTACATTTGCAGAGAGCTTCTCTGGACCATGATCCATCAGAGCTGTTCTCCTTGTCCATCTGTGTGTTTCAGATGAAGAAATTCATCAAGTCTACTCAGGTAGTAGCAATACAGTATGAACACCTATTTTCTAATTACACATCCAGTACCTGATCTTCAGAGCAATGTATGCCATTAATTCATGGCAAACTACCCCACCCTCCTATCCTGTTCCTTCTAAAGTTGTTGACATACAATGATGACATCATTAAAAGCAAGAATGAATGTGGTGAGACTTTTTTGCATATCTTAAAAGCTTCCCAAGTTCTATAATAGCATTATACAAAAGTTTCACTGCTATCCAAGCCACCTCACCCATGCCCTAAAATCTAGATTGCAGCATTCAGTTCATCATAAATATTGCCAGCTTCCTGAGAGGTAGAGTTCAACTGGATTCTACTTTCTGTAAAATCAGATTTTTAATTGCTCTATTTCTGTATCTTATCCTAAAGTACCTCTATGATAGTGTGAGATTGAGGAGGATGAGTATTAATAGCCATAATGTGATTTCTAAAACCCAATAATATTTGGCAGTCTTATCATATGGAAATATAAACTCAACTATCTGGGTCTCATTTATGTTTAATAAACTCTTATTTCTGTCCAGTTATTTTAAGTTCTTGAGTCATAAGGATATATTGTTGTTTTAAAGTCACTCATATTAAACTGTAAAACGTGGTGCAATTCAACAATAATGCAGATATTATTCAGAGTTCTATTTATTTTGCCTTCTATAAGCACTACAGTATCCATTTCATCTCAGACATCTCTTTGTATAATTCCAGCATGTTCATTTATAGATATCTGAGAAAGATAGCATAAGGAATTGGCATACTATAGAACTATTTACCACAAATACAAATGTTGAGCAATCTATTTTCTGATATGTAATTTCAATCATCATCTCATTAATGGATTGATGAAGACCCTTTTCCATGCATGACAGGGAAAAGTAGTCTGTGGTCTGCTCACTGGGAAGTAATGACAATAGAGAAATCTAGCAAAAGAGGCAAAAAAGCATGAAGGAGTTAAGTTGAATAAAGTTCAGAAAAAACTTTCCGGGTCATTCAGAGCCTGTGGAGAAAGATTGACTTACAATCTTAATCAGAAAAGAAAGAAGAGACAAAAACAAATGCAGAAATTTGAGTTCATTTGAGTTGGAATCAGAGCTAGAGCCAAAGTTGGAGTAAGTACTAAGGTAGAATTAGGATTCTAGATCAAGTCTGTCCTATTTGAGTTCACCGTCAGATCCAGAGACTGAGAAAAACCACAAGTTACACTGTCTCAGTTTCTTGTCAAGACAGAATAGGTCGAATCAAAATTACATTCACATCTCTCTTTTCTCTCTTTATTCCACTTAATCCTCGCAACTCTACAGTGTACATTCAGATTGTAAATACCAGTCTATTGATTTCTGACAAGCACACCTGCTGATTACTTGCCATTGTGGGGAAGGGGCAGCTCTCTGAAGACCCTGTCCTGGGCTCTGCGTGGACCTTCCTCGTGATCTCTCTCTTCTGAGCACCAGCTGTTGTCTCAGGGTCAAGTTTTCTGCACCATCTGATCAATGTTGAACCACTGTTGGCAACGAGGCATAAAACTGGGGTGGAGAAGTGTTTTCAAATTTCCCTGCAGGCAAAGTGACTCACCAAACAGGATCCAAGCTGAAAATACCTTTTCCATTGGAAATACTCCTACAAGGCACCATCACAAATCCATTTCCAAAGGTCACATTTCTTGTGTTTTTGTTTTTAAAGTTCCACTGGGTTTAGGGGGAATTTTTTTTTATCTACTGCAAGAAAACAAAGAAGATAAAATTGAGTATTAGTGTTCTCATCAGACCTGATATCCTGAGACGATATTATCATTGCTATTTTTCAGTGAGGCATGTACAACCTGAATCTGATCATGAGAAAACATTAAACAAACCAAAATTGAGAAAAATTCCACAAAACAACTGGCCTAGATTCTTAAAGAATGTCAGTATTTTAAAGGGCAAAGAAAGACTAAGGAATTTTCCCAGATTAAAAGAGGCTAAGGAGACACAACAAATAAGTGCATTATGTGATCCAAGATCCCACCCTCAAAAAAAATGCAATAAAGGACATTATTGGGACAAATCAAAATATGATTTAAAAATAAACTATCATTGTTAAATTCTTTGATCTGCTAGCTATACAGAAACTACTTAAAAGTATATCCTTGTTCCTAGGAAACACATTAAAATGTTAAAAGACAAAGGACAAACTAGTCACAAATATGTCCTCTTTATAAATTCATGTTGTTTTGAAACACTCAAATTCAAGATGATTTAATGAAAATTATGAGAATTGGTGCCTCTTTTCAGCATGCATCATTAGACATTGTTTTATTTTTAACATTTTAAAGAATTTCCAACTTCCCAAGAAGTTGCAGGAATGATACAAAGATTATCTGTACATCCTTTGCACAGATTAATTTATTATTAACATTTTGCTTTATCTTTTGTCACCCTCTCTGTCTTAGAGAGAGAGAGAGAGAGAGAGAGAGACAGAGACAGAGACAGAGACAGAGATACAAACACACATATTCCTCGTAGAACATCCTCTTTAAAGACATTACTCAACTTCATTTTGGAGGGGCCTACTGAAAACAACAGAAAACTACAAATTGTTTTTTGATAACGGAGTAAATGAAAGACATCTGATCCCAATAAATGTCTGTTTGCTATAAAAACTACATCAACTTTAAAGTTAGAAGAGAAAATTGAATGTGCTGATAACTGCATTTGCATGGTTAATTATATTTGCTCCACTAAAGTATCACCGAGCTTCTTGAGAAAAAACAAAACAAAACAAAATCAGAGGTGTCATGGCAAAGCGGTTCCTAACTCACTCCAGATGGGGGAAATATTTACTGTGAGACAGATGCCTCAGGTGCCCTTTCTTTGGGAAATAGAGAACAAAACTGATCAAAGATTGTCCATATTCAGCAGTGCCCAAACGTTCACGATCATGTCGTTTCTAACTAAATCTTCATATTTTTCCCCCTGTTTTTCATATCCTGCTTTGAATCATTCCAATGGAACCCAGCTGAGCTCAGTCAGGCTTGCAGAGTCGAATGTGCTTGCCAGGCAGGCTTAACTATTTCTTATACATCTTAGTGGTTCCTGAAAAGGTTACCGTATTATATTGTTGATGCATATGAATTAAGAACATCCTTTCTCAAGTGTAAGCCAGCATGTGGTCTTTCTAAAGAGAAGACAATCTGGCAATAATAATAAATACTGAAGCTGTTGTTCTTCTATGTGAGCTGCTGAGTGCATTGCAGGAATGAATTTTTTAATGAATTTTACTGATGGATAACTTAAATAGTATTTAACTTGAATAGTGATGTCTTGTCTAGTTAAAGCAAACATGTAAGACTAAAAACAGACCCATGTTTTAACTACTAAAATATTATTTTTTGCTATTTAATTCATGAAAAATAAGGGTAAAAGCAAATCTACATTCTTTGGCAACTTGTTAAAATCTAATCTGTACAGTCCTTCTCTTGCCTTTTGCTAAAGAAACCAAGACTGCTTGCCAAATGGTGGTATCTTCACTCCAAAAGGTACTGATACAGTGTCATTGGGCAGTCAAAAGTATGGATGACTATGTCATTTCTCTAGATTTTCAAAGAAAAGAAATCAAAAACAGTATATTTGAAGAGATAAAGAGAGTTGTAAAATATGTCTAACTTTTGGAGCAATATATAGATGTTAATAATGATGATGATAACTTTTCTACAATGAGATTTGTTGATACCAAACACTAATTTTAGCTAATTTCAGCAGAAAAAAAAAAAGGAATTTGTGGAATAAGACATAACTCAATCAATTGACTGTAAGAAGAGACTAAGAATGAGAGAAGTAGAACTATAACTCTCCACAGTGGAGACTCAGTCTTTGGTGCCCTCCCATCTGAATAATGAAAGCTAAGTTTATTTAGTGCAGACAAGAAAAGATCTTGTAAAAAGGTTTCCTATCCTCAATATATAACATTAAACTGACGAGAACTGAGACTTCGCTTATATTCAAAATGAAGAGGAGAATTTAGGAGTGGAAACTTCATTTACTAAAGTTACTGAAAAGCATGTGTTATCTCAAAAACTTAGAGCCTCTCATGAAAAATCAAGACATTCTATGTGGATGCTATATGGTCAGGCATTTAAATGAAGGTAATTCTAACTTGGTTTAAGGTTTACCAAGTGATTCAAATATCCTTTCCAGGTTAAGATTCTGGGATTTCCTCTTGTCAGTAATATAATATTTTTTCTCTAAAAATATTTTGCCCAGAAAATATGTCCAAGTCGGAGTGGAACTTTTTCAGAAATTGAGTGAGAGAGTTCTTCCTCTTATGAAAAAAAAAAATAATAATACTGTGCTAGCATTAAAAATTACTAATAAATTTTAGGATGTCAAAAATAATCTAGAAATTTTTCTTTTAAAATCTGAAGCAGGGCATACTTCATTAGCATGCTTTTCTTCCTATATAAACTCTCTGCTTGTTAGTATTAATTTTCAAATGGAAAACTTCTAAGTATACGTGCTAAGACGATGGGTTTCAATTATGCTGTGATTATATATTGATCAACTATCATCAAATTAAATCTGAAAATATAAATATTTTCTAATTAAATTATTTTTGCATACAAACTGAGAAATTCTCAGGTGCAGATTTAATATAGGTCTACTCTCTGAAAAAAAAAATCTGTATTGCCTATCCTTTTGAGAGACTTCTTCAGTATAAATTGTGTTAAAGTTAACAAAAATTAAAGATTGACAAAAATTCCTTTTTGAAAAAATATTGCAGGAATTTGATATGCATTTCTAAATGAGAAGAACAAAAAAGCATCTGCATTTGTCTCTGGCAAGAATAAATGTAAATATTTCTTAGTTGTATGTTTTTGGCTTATATTATTCACAAACAGAGAAACTCAACTGTTTTGGCCTTACACACACACACACACACACACACACACACGGACACACACACACACAGAGTAATGTATTGAGTAACTTACAAGTTTTTACTAATATCAAATAAAAATAAAGAATTGTCTCATAGCATAAAGTTAATGAACATAGTTTCCAGGTATTCAAAGTTTCTAAAGAATTCATAGAAAGAAATAAGTTAATAGTGAAACTAATAGACCATGTTGACCTTAATGATGCTGTGTTATAAGAAAAATGTAGCCAGATTGGTAAAAATAATAAAAGGAGGAAAGTATATAAAATTCATTAGAAATTTTCTCAAAGGAGATGGCAAGATTTCTTTGAAAAATTAAACTTCCAGCAGAGTATGGGAGATTTTCTTTATTTTTAGTTCAAAATCTGTTATGAAGGAAGAGTTCCAGGGAAGAAAAATATAAATGGCAGCACCAGACCTCCAAAACTCTGCAGACTTCTAACACCTCCAGGGACTGCAGTTGTCTCCTCCGCCTACAGATTTCAATCATCCCTGCAGCCCCAGTCTTCAACCATCTGAGGACAACCCATCAATATAACTGATAACATACCCAATCTGTATACTGGAAGGGAATTAATAGTGAATGTATTCAAAATACTATTTATCCCAGAAGACACGTTGACATCCTAGAGTTAAGAAAGATGGTTTCGTCTCACATTACATCCATTGTGAATAATAGTTGTGAATAATAGTTGAATACTTTGGAGTTTAGCTTTTTGATTGAAATTTGAATGATGAATTAACAGAAACTATGGGAAAGCGTCTAGCGTGTGCAGGTGAATGAAGCATGATAATATTTCACTAAAATCAAGTCCCCATGTTATTAAGCAAATCCTTTTATCTTGAATGTTCTCTGTCAACAGATAATGATAGTATGTAAGTCATAACATATAATAATAATGCATATATAAGGTATAATATTAATATTAAAAAGTCATTAAACTGTAAGTATTACATTGACGCCTTACTCTGATATTATTATTATGTCAAAGCTTTGAGAAAGTGAAAGTAATGGAGAAAAGAAAGTATTTTGGAAAGGTGCAAAACAATTGTAGGTTATTATATCTTAAAAATCACACCTTCCTTGTGAAAAACATTGATGGACTGAAAACAAAATATTTTATTCATGTCACATTGTCACTCACAGAGATATTAAGAAAAGTAATGCAGTAAGCTAGCATAATGAGCCACATAGAAGAGAGACTAAGAACATGGACACTAGAGCCAGAATAGCTGGATTTAATCTTGGATTCAGCTGGGCTTGAATTCTATATTTCTAGGTAATCTCCAGCAAGTTATTTACTGCAAATATCCAAAATGTAAAAGTGGAACAATAGAAGTAGTATTGTTATAATTATGGTAGAAATACAATGTATAAATAAATGCAGTGCACTGAAAAACACACCAGACATGGTGAGATAAAGGTTTGCATTTACATTTTGTAAGCACACATACTCAGACAAACATGCTCTTTTCCAAACTTCCGTGTACGTATATCATGGTGGAGTTCAGTTTCTGGCACCCACAGGGACCACTGTGCTGCAATTTGTGGTTTGTTTTGATACTCCCCTTCCCAAATATTTTGCAGATAACATCTCTATGTGTAAATAAAGTATTTACAATGAGCTAAAGTATTTATAAGCTTCATAGATTCCAAGTAAATCTGTTCGGCTTACTCTGAATCATACATTGCACTTTTCACTAGAGAACATTTTCAATATGTTTGTCTCTTTTAAATACTGTAGCGATAAGGTAATGCTGTAACACCTTCTTTATTATTTAACACAATTTTTGAAGTTTAATTTTAGAAGTCCATATAGGAAATTATGAGGGGAGAACATTGGTGTTTAATTATTTGAATCTGTTTATCAAACTAAATTGGAGTTCGAATTTCCAGAACATATCAAAACTGCAGTCATTAAATGTCTCTCTTTGCGGAAATGTAAAAATAGAAGACTTTCTTAGGACTCCCCCTCCTATTTTTAAAATCTATATTGAAAACATTAGTGTAATGAGGAACAAAAATATATTAGTGTAATAGGGATGGAGACCTCAGACTACTACTAAATGTAAATATTTTCCAATATTTTCTCATTTTCATTGCTTCTGCCATATACATGTATTCTACAAGTATGTGTCCATACACAAGCTCATGTAATTACTGGTAGACTAAATCTCAGACTTCTAGGTGCAACCTAAGCATAATATTTCCATCCAAAGAAGTACAGGATAAAATCAGAACAGGAAGAGGCAAATTTACAGTGGGAGAAACAGGTAACTCTACATTGAGCAGGTGACCAAGGCAAACAACAGTGGTAAGTTATATTGATAGTTTGTAGACTTGATAACAAATGATAAGAGAGGCAAATTATCTTTGTGATAATCTTTTCACAAACCATCTTGGCCCAGTTTAATCATGAGACAATGTTATATAAACTCAAAGTGAGCAACAGTCTACAAAGTACCTTCCTACTAATCCTCAAAACTATTGAGGTCCTCAAAAATGAAGTCTGAGAAACTCTCACAACAAAGACAACCTTGAGGAGACCTGGCATCTAAGTGCAATGTGTTGTCCTGGGTGGAATCCTGGAACACAAAAGGTCATTGAGTAGAATCCAAGTAAATCTGCATAAAGTATGGACTGCTTTCATCATGTGAATACTAATGCATCAGTATTTGCTCATGAAATATAACAAATGCACCATGCTAAGTAAGATGTTAACAATAGGGGAAGGGATTCTGAGTAGAAGGATAATTCTCTGTACTCTCTTCACAATGATTCTGTAATTATAGAACTGTTCTAAAATGAAAAGTTAATTTAAAAAAAGGGACCTCCCTGGTGGCATAGGGGTTAAAGTCTCAGTGATCTCAAGCCATTGCCAGCCACTGATGCATGAGTTCGATCCCTAGCCAGGGAGCTAACCCACATGGCACAGCAGATCTCTCCTATTTCACCCTCTGCTCCCCTCAGCAATGTATTTCTGCAGATCTGCCTGTTCTGTTCCCCACTTTGTCTCTGGTGAATCCTCTCACCCCCTGTACCACTGGCCTAAACCCAGTTCTTGTATATATAAATAAATAAAAAATCTTTTTAAAAAGTTAATTTAAAAATAATTTATCTCTGTGCACATGTGTATAGTATGTATGTGAATGTTTATGTACATGTATATATGTACACATATAAAGGTTCTGTGTCGCTTTCCAGACATGTCTTGACAATTTCTCATCAAATACCATACTTTAAAAATACAAAACCTCTAACAGTTCCTCCAGTGTCACATGTTTTCTTATGCCTTTGTGCTGCCTCTGCTAATCTTTTCCTCCTACATTTTTCCCTTATGACTAATTCATACTTATCCTTGGAAATATACATTTCCAAGAAGCCTGCTGTAAATCTAAACTAATTAAGAGGCTATCCTGTGTATTCTGATAGCTTCCTATACTTCTTGTGTTAAATAATTAATTTTTTTAACATTTATATCCCCAGTAGAGTGGGAGGCAGCTCCATAAAAGAAACCAGGAACCTACAGCTATTTGCTAGAAACACACCATTTCCATCTAAAGGACCACATCTCCTTGCAAGGAGATGTGACTTCATGTAACTTTTGTAGTCAGGAAAAACTCAAAAATACACACACCTTTCCATTCACTGTGTTAACCTGTTTATTACTCAACTCTTAGCCTAGGAGTCCACATACTATCAGAATATATGGGGATTTTCTGTGATTTCTGAGTATCCTAAACCCTTGAATAAGAAACTACATTTTTATTTCTCTCTCTCATTTGTATGTCATTTATTTTTATACACTTATAATTAAAAATGTTTTGACACATAATAGATGTTAAGAGACACTTACTGTGCTGACCGAGCTGAACTGGCCATCAATTTCTCTCTGGAAGAAGCATACTTAAAATTCAGCTTCTTTTTTCCCAATGCCAAATTCATTTGGAGACAAAAGAGTCAAATTAATTCAAAAAAATAGTAGCAAATGCCCCTGACAATCTGGTTCTTAATTATTAAAAGGGCTTACCATCTACAAATAAGTGCTCTTACTATTGCTTTTTAAAAGCCAAGTATTACTATTCTGAAATTAAAAATGAAGGAGTGTTTCAATGAGGAATAATTTCAAGGTAATGCACAATCTGATACTTTCTTCCCTTAACAGTTCTAAAATGCAAAATATAATTATGTATTAAATAACAAATGACAATTCCTAAAGTATTCAGCATATTTTTACTAAAAAATTCATGGATACTATTTTTTTTCAATTATTATCTTACCATTGGCTCCAAATAGTGCAGAGTATTCTAATCTATTTTTGCTTAGCACATTCCTTCCTCATACTCTTTGTTTCCAAAAAGGAAAAAAAAAATGTTCCAAACAGCTAAATAAAAGTTTAAGACCCTACTAACTTCTGTCTTATGTAATGTTAATGCATTTCTATTTTATTTTCCAATATACTTTGGATTAAATATTAATTCTGAGGAAAAGGTACCAATATACCATAAAATATAGCATTTAAAAATAATAGCATCAACAATGAGTAAAGAAAGCTGGATACTGTACCCCAAAAAAGATTTTAATATCAGTGCCATAGTCACAGAAGCCTACTATTTAAAAATTAATGTTTGAAACATTACTGGCAGCGTCAAGAGTTTACGAAACACATTCTCTCTTTACCAGATCCACTCCTTGGAGTATAAATGTATAAATGCCAAATACTCCAAGGTAAGGACAAAAACTACTTTCACCACTGGGAAAAATGTGACAAATACTGAAAGTATGCACTTTTGTCTCCAAATATTATCTTTCTAAGCAAAAAAAAAAAAAAAAAAAAAAGTGAACACTTATTTGTCCTGTAAATAAGCATGATATAGATTGAGATTCTTTTTGGGGGAGAGGTACTTCATTTCTTCATTTGAATAGTAAATTTTTTTAGGAAGAAAGAAAGAAATGATTTAATTAACAAAGTCATCTTAAGCAATTGTCTTTCAAACCATCCATGCTTTTATATGACATAAACTAAAGACATGATGTGAACCTGACTTCAGGTGAGATGATACACAGGAAGCTTGGACACTGGCCTCCAGGAACCCTGACTTTAATTCAGGACTTGACAAAAAAACAAGCAGAAATCAACCCTACAAACTAGGGCAGCCAACGCCCTCATTCAGAGGATTCACTATGAAGGAGTACTTTACCACAAATCTTTAGCTGGCAGTGTCTATGTCGGATACAAAGCATTTAGCATTCCCACCAAATATACTAAGTGAGGCCCAAACAGATGTGAGATATACTATCCTAACACTAAATTGTAAAAGATTTTGAAATTGAGTGGTTATTCTGACTAGATGAGTCATACGGTTATCGCCATCTTGTCTCTGATGAGGTTATTTTACTATTTTGTATAGATTGAAGTTAAATTATTGTAAACTGATATTGATGTAAATAGCTTCTATCCATTTAAATGTAAATTATGTCTGGGGAAATGCAATTTATTATGGCCTGGTAGATATTCAAGAATTTTGTCAGTGTGAATCCATTTATAAATTTCCTTTGCGTTTCTTATATGACAATAAAATTGGGATTATGATTTAGCTCTTGAACCACCAGTGTCCTCATTAATCAATGAGTAAGATAATAATTCTTTGACATGTGTTAATATTATATCCATATAAAAATCATAACTTTATCCTTTCGTTAAAAAAAAATTGTCCTTCCCAGCCACAACCAAGGCAATTCAGACACTAGGGAACCACAAACACTCCTGAGCAAGTAAAACCAGGAGTCATGCCCGCCGGCACCAGCGGAATGCTATGACGAGAGCAAAGCAGAAGCCAACCACAGGAAGGAAAAAAGTCACAAATGACCCTCAAAACAATATGCCACAGAAAGAAAATCCCTCTCCAGAACCCATTAATATGGACATAGAGATACATCCACCTAACAGATAAAGACTTCAAAATAGCCATAACAAAAAAAAAAAGATAGAATTAAATGAAAAGAACAAAGAACTGAGGAATATAAATAAAGAACTGAAGAATGAGAATGAATCCATAAAGAAGAAATTGAAGGAAATAGAAGATTTAAAAACATTAGTAGAGGAGCTAAAGAAATCCAGGGAAAGCCAGAAAAGTGAATTAAAAGATATGCAGGGAAGAATAAGCATTCTGGAAGATAAAGATGCTAACGGAATCAAGACAGAAAAGGAAAGAGAAAAAAGAAGGAAAAAGAATGAGGAAAAGCTTCGAGAACTATCTGACACCATGTAAAAAGGAAACATCAGAATCATAGGAATCCTAGAAGGAAAGGAGAGCGACAAAGGAATAAAGAAACTTCTCAAGGAGATAATTGAAGAGAACTTTCCAAACATGAAAAAGAAAACAAAAATGACATACAGGAAGCCAGACGATCTCCAAATTATTACAACGAAAGAAAAAAAAAAAACAGCAAGACATATGATAGTAAAACTATTGAGAATTCAAGACAAGGAAAATATATTGAAAATGACGAGGGCAAAGAAACAAATAGCCTATAAAGGAAAGCCAATCAGGATGACATCAAATTTCTCTGAAGAAACACTACAGGCAAGAAGAGAATGGAGGGACATAAGTAACACACTACATGCCAAAAAATGTCAGCCAAGAATACTCTACCTGCAAAGCTCTCATTCCTCCATGAAGAAAAAATATGGACCTTCTCCGACAAACAGAAACTACAGAAATTCATCACTACCAAACCCCCACTCCAAAGAATACTAGAAGTCATGAAGACAAAACCAACAGAAGAAAGACCAGGAAACACAGAAAAGGTAAGAATTAGAATCAAAAAAGTGTAAACAAACAAACAAAAAATATGGATGACAGTATATCAATATTAACTCTAACTGTAAATGAACTAAACACACCAACTAAAAGACACAGAATAGCAGGATGGATCAAAAAACAGAACCCAACCTTCTTCTGTCTACAAGAAACACATTTAATTGCAAAAGATAAACAGAAATTAACAGTTAAAGGGTGGAAAACAATCCTACAAGCAAATGGACCAAGAAAGAAGGCAGGAACAGCTATACTTATATCAGATAAAATAGACTTCAAGCTTAAGAAGGTAAAAAAAGACAAAGCTGGTCATTACGTCATGATATAGGGGACAATAAAACAGGAGGATATAACACTCATCAACATATACTCCCCAAATGAAGGAACACCAAAATATATCAGAAAATTATTATCATCCCTGAAAACAGACATTAAAGAAAATACATACACAGTAGGAGACATCAACACCCCACTTTCTCTATTGGATAGATCAAGGAGACAAAAAGTAATCAAGGACATTAAAGCTCTAAATAAAGACCTAGACCACATGGGATTAACAGATATCTATCGATCATTTAACCCCCGAAAAATTGAATACACATTTTTCTCAAGTGCACATGGAACATACTCCAGGATCGATCACATATTAGGCCACAAAACAAACCTCAACAGATACACTAATATCAAAATCATAGCAGCCTTCTTCTTCGATCACAAAGGAGTCAAACTGGAAATAAACAATAAAAAGAAAAAAAGAAACCCTTTCACCTCATGGAGACTGAAGTCCACATTATTGGAAGACCAATGGATCAATGAAGAGATCAAAGAAGAAATTAAAAAATATATAGAAATGAATGACAATGAAGACACAACCTTCCAGAACATTTGGGACACAGCAAAAGCAGTAATAAGAGGAAAATATATAGCATTACAAGCTCACATCAAGAAACAAGAAACAACTCAAAGAAACAATCTAATCTCACATCTCAAAGAACTAGAAAGTGAACAACAAAAAAACCCAAAAGCCAGCTTAAGAAAGGAAATAATAAAAATGAAAGCAGAAATAAATGAAATGGAAATTTAAAAAAAATCCAGAAGATCAACGAAACCAAAAGCTGGTTCTTTGAAAAAATAAACAAAATAGACAAACCACTAGCCAGGCTTGCAAAGAAAAAACGGGAGAAAACACAAATAAATAGGACCATAAATGAAAGAGGAGAAATCATAATGGACACAGCAAAAATCAAAAGAATAATCAGAGATTACTATGAACAGCTATATGGAAATAAGTTCAACAACCTAGAGGAAATGGACAAATTCCTAGAACTATACAATCACCCAAAACTAGATAAAGAAGATATAGAACACCTAAACAGACCAATCACAAGCAGGGAAATTGAAACAGTAATCAAAAACCTCCCCAAAAACAAAAGCCCAGGAACATACGGTTTCACAAATGAATTCTACCAAACATTCGAAAACGAAATAGTCCCTATATTACACAAACTCTTTCAAAAAATCGAGAAGGAAGGAGTACTACCAAACACATTCTATGAAGCAAACATTACTCTAATACCAAAACCAGAAAAGATAACACACACACACAAAACTACAGACCAATCTCTCTAATGAACACTGATGCAAAAATATTTGACAAAATCTTAGCCAACAGGATCCAACAATGCATCCAAAAGATAATACACTATGACCAAGTGGGATTTATCCTAGGGACACAAGAATGGTTCAACATCCGAAAATCAATCAATGTAATCCAACACATCAACAAAAAGAAAACTAAACACCATACAATCATATCAATAGATGCTGAGAAAGCATTTGACAAAGTGCAACATCCTTTTATGATAAAAGCCCTTGAAATCCTTGGGATAGAAGGAACATACCTCAACATAATAAAAGCCATATATGACAAACCCACAGCCAACGGTGAGAAGCTAAAGGCCTTTCCACTAAGATCAGGAACAAGGCAAGGATGTCAACTCTCACCATTGCTTTTCAATATAATACTGGAAGTCCTTGCCAGAGCAATAAGACAAGGAATCCAAATAGGAAAAGAAGAAATTAAACTGTCTCTGTTTTCAGACAAGATAATATATATACAAAACCCTAAAAACCCCATAGAAAAAATTCTCAAAATTATAGGCCAGTTCAGTAAAGTAGCAGGATACAAAATCAACACACAAAAATCAGTAGCCTTCCTATATGCAAATACCCAATCTGAAGAAGAAGAAAGAAATCCATCCCCTTCAAAATCGAAACCAAAAAAATCAAATATCTGAGAATAAATCTAACAAAAGACGTAAAAGACTTATACAAGGAAAACAATAAAACACTGCTGAAAGAAATACAAGAAGACACAAGAAAATGGAAAGACATCCCCTGCTCATGGATTGGAAGGATTAACATTATTAAAATGGCAATCCTTCCAAAAGCAATTTACAGATTCAATGCTATTCCAATAAAAATCTCAATGACATTCTTCAAAGAAATAGATCAAATACTGATGAAATTCATATGGAATCACAAAAAAAAAAAAAAATCCACATAGCTAAAGCCCTCCTGAGTAAAAAGAAAGAAAACAGAGGAATGTCACTCCCTGAATTCAAACTATACTACAAAGCCATAATAACTAAAACAGCATGGTACTGGAACAAAAACAGACATAAAGACCAATGGAACCGAATAGAATACCCAGAATTAAAGCCGCATATCTATGAACAACTAATCTTTGACAAAAGAGCAAAGAAAATGCAGTGGAATAAGGACAGTCTATTCAATAAGTGGTGCTGGGAAAACTGGACAGCCACATGCAAAAAAATGAAGCTAGACTACTACCTCACACCCTGCACAAAAGTCAACTCAAAATGGATAAAAGACCTGGATGTAAGACCTGAAACCATAAAATGTATAGAAGAAAATATAGGCAAAACTCTACATGACATACATCTCAGCAAAACCTTGAAAGACACATCCCTCAAAGCGAAGGAA